>JABSMT010001394.1:0-10511 GCA_018902335.1 Eumacrocentrus americanus | reverse complement strand
TATATATATTTTTTGTTGATACGTGCATATTGTTGTTGGTCAATGCGGGTACTATCATATGTGTCAAGGGAAATCAAAAATTCTGTAACAATGCCAAGTTTGGCCATTAAAAGCTGGTCCGCAGCATCGTGCAGTGGGTAAACAGCGTTTGCATTCGACGAGAAATGCATCTTCAAAGCATGGCATTATTTACCATGAATTATAGTGTAATTAGTTGTTAATTAAATTACTTATTTAGTCAATTGATGATATATTATCAGTAGTGAAGCGGTAAAAGGAAATAACTCAAAAATTGTGAGAAATTTTAGATACTTTTATTTTGATAAATATCTCGGAAGGCTTAAGAGATACGACAAAATCTTATTGAATGTTTTTTGTAGGAAATTGAATTCTCTATAAAAAAGGTCTCTTGCATTTTTGTCGTATCCTACATAGTTTTCGAGATATCATCGATTTTGTCAAAGATTTTAATGAAAAAGTTATCTTGTCTTATCACCTTTTACCGCTTCACTACTGTTATAATGCAGCATATTGTAATGTTCATTTAAAAAAAATTTTTCAATTTCCAACAGATGCCAGAAATGACTAATGCATCATACGCTTGTGAAAAGATGAATAGCAATAACCAGTGCAAATTTGACGACATAACGTACAAGCATGCTGCCTGTGGGAATATCATGACGAGTTTCATGATGATGCTGCAAACGACCATGATGACCAGATGTGAAATTGCTGATCCTTGTCGTAGAAAAGGAATTGATATCATCACTGATGCTGAGGTGTAAGTATTATATACATTATAATTTTACATTTAAAGTCCGAAAATTAATCGAAAAAATAATGAGATAGACACAATAAAATTATTTGTGAAATTAATCATTTTAAAAAATGTCGCAGATACGACTTTATCATTGTTGGCGCTGGAGTGGCTGGTCCAGTGATTGCCCGAAGATTGGCAGATCGAGAACCTTGGTGGCGAATTCTTTTAATCGAAGCTGGACCCGAAGAACCAACAATGACAGTCTTTCCTGGTTTTGCCTTCAACGCAGTGAATTCTACGCTCGATTGGAATTACAAAACTGAGCCTACAAAACCACATCCAACTGCCTGCTTGGAATCAGGCGGCGTTTGTACCTGGCCAAGGGGTAAAATGGTCTCGGGTACTGGAGGAATGTACGGCATGATGTACGTGAGAGGTCATCCAGAGATTTATAATCGATGGGCACGTGCTGGCAACAAAGGCTGGTCCTACAACGAAATCGAACACTATTTCGATCGAGCAGAGGATCCAGACGAGCCTGAAATGACATCACGAGCAACGTTCAAGAGAACCCAATCAAAGGGACCGGTGAAGATCAAATATTTCTCTCATAAGCCACGTTTTGCTGATGATTTGCTCAATGCTGCAGCAGAATTGGGCTATCAAACATCCAAGCTGTACAACATGAAGCAAACAGGTTTTATGGTGGCTCCCATGATGACTGAGAATGGTCAACGAGGCACAACATCAAAGTTCTACCTTCGACCGATCGTTTACAATCGTAATTTAAAAGTTCTCACCAATGCTCGAGTCACTAGGATCATTAAACGCAGTTGGAACAATGCTGCTGATGCTGTTGAATTAATTGATAAGTATGGAATAAAGAGGAAGATAAAGGCAGACAAGGAAATTATTTTAACAGCTGGAGCTATTGGTTCGCCACAGATTCTATTGTCTTCAGGAATTGGTCCCAAAGCAGACTTGGAAAAGCTCAAGATCCCTCTGTATCATGATCTTCCTGTTGGTCGTAATCTTCACAATCACGTTTCAGTGGGTATTAAAATGAGCATCAATGACACGCATTATGAGGCAATCACTGTTGAGGCCATCAATGAATATTTGAAGGAGCGATCTGGACCTTTATCAAGTACAGGATTGACACAAGTCACGGCTTTTCTTGAAAGTTCTTTAGTGACTGCTGGCGTGCCTGATATCCAAGTCTTTTTTGATGGATTTAGTTCGACGTGTCCAAAGGCTGGGCATAAGAATGAGTGTCCTGATGGCAAGCTTAAAGGCTGTCCATCCCGGAGGGAAATAGTTGCTCGACCAACTACAGTCATTGTTAAGACTCGAGGAGTGCTTACTTTGAGATCGGCTGATCCACTTGATCCACCATTACTCTATCCAAATTATTTTGCAGAGGAAGACGACTTGAAGATTCTCGTTGAAGGCATCAAGAAAGTTGCGACGCTGACTGAGACCCGTGCAATGAAGAAATGGGATTTGAAACTCGATGACACACGACTTCCTGCTTGCTCTAGGTATCTCTTTGGGACTGATGCCTACTGGCAGTGTGTGATACGTACACAAACAGGCCCAGAGAATCATCAGTCTGGAACATGCAAAATGGGACCTTCGAGTGATCCCGAAGCTGTTGTGGATCCTGAACTTAAAGTCCATGGTATTCCTAATATCCGTGTAGCTGATGCCTCCATTTTTCCTATTGTTCCCAATTGTAATCCGGTCGCTGCCATCATTATGATTGCCGAAAAAGCCTCTGATATGATTATGAATACTTGGAAATTGATGTAGAGCGTAGAGATATGGAATAAAGTCATTTTTTACCAATAATAACATTTTTTTTAAGATCTAATAGAAGTGTTTCCTTCTTTTGGAAAAGATAGATTTAAGGTCTATTTTACTTTTTAAAGGAAGTAAAATTTCGTCTAATTAAAACATATTTTATTTATAAACCTATGTGTAGTTGGAAATAGAAGCTATTGTGATAATGTATAGTGATTATGATCTCTGCTGATGATAGGAAACCGTCAAGAAGGCTTAAAATTATAATATTAATATGAAGTCGACTTCAAGGGAAATGTAATCATGCCAAGTGATCTCTTGCATAATATCTAACACATACATCATTCAATATCTATTTTACAATTCATGGAAAAAAAATAGAACCGGTAGTCATGTGGAACTCTACACAATTCGAGCTGGCTGACCGAGGTCGTGGTTGAAAACTCTGATGGAGGAGTGGTTTGTTTGAATATAAAGATATAAAGATTACATAATTTGTATTGGGGGAGGCACGGGAGAGAGTTTCTAGTACCCTGGTTACTTGTCGAGTTTAGCTGCACATTTGACGAACAGTACTCGTGCGTGTTTAACTTTGCCTCGTACCGGGTGAGTAGATATATTTTAAACACCTAATTGTAAGGCAAATCAATAATAACAAATCTTAGCTGGTTCTCGTCTATGATGATGATTTTATTCGTGATTTCGTGGGAAATTGGACTTGAATAATAACACTTTGTCTTCTCGACATAGCGACGTGTATCTGTAAAGTTATTACTCAAGTCCAGTTTCCCACGAAATTACGAATAAAATTGATAACATAATCGATGTTCCATTTCAATTATTCATAAACATTATCGTCATTTTCATAAATCAAATTAAATTGAATAATTTGTGGGGCATTTTGATGATAAATAAATCAAATGTTTCAGAACAATGGAATCCTGCCTATCTGAGAGTTCGATAGCAGCAGCACAAGGCACGTCACCGTTGATATTCACCCAGCTGATCCACACTCTTCTGGTTGCCCAATGCAGCATCAATAATAACGAGGATTATCCTTCTGATCGGAGTGCTGAGGTATTGGCACATTTAAATGAGCCATTTGATTTTATAATTGCCGGTGGTGGCACAGCAGGATCAGTTCTCGCTGCAAGATTGTCTGAACGAGAGGACTGGAGAGTTCTTTTAATAGAAGCTGGAACATATCCTTCAATAATAAGCGACGTTCCAGGGCTTTTGTTGCTTCTTCAAGGATCTCCAGAGGATTATGCCTACAATTTGGAGCCACAGCCTGATTTTTGTTTGGGAATGATTGACAAACGTTGCAAGTGGGCAAAGGGTAAAGCCTTGGGTGGTAGTTCAGCTATAAACGCTATGCTACACATCCATGGAAATCGTTTAGATTACGACTCCTGGGCAGCACTGGGGAATGAAGGCTGGGGATTTAATGATGTTCTTCCATACTTAAAAAAATCGGAAAATTATCCACCAGACGTAATAGCCAAGTATGGTGACAAATACTTGGGATGTGATGGACCTTTAAATATTCGCACATACAACTATTCGGAAACATCGATACACGAAGTCGTTATGGAAGCTGTTAAAGAGAAAGGAATTCCAGTTTTAGAAGTCTTCAATGGAGAGCATTACATTGGATTTGGAAAAGCGCATGGAAACTTGGAAAATAGTCGTCGAGTCAATGCAGCCAAGGCATATCTTTCTCCAGTTAAAAACAAAAAGAATCTCTTCGTGATGACTTCTACAAGGGTTGATCAAATATTGATGAGTGACAATGAAGCAACTGGAGTTCGAGTAACACTTCCAGATGGAAAATCTGTTGATTTAAAAGCTTCTAAGGAAGTCTTACTCTCTGCCGGATCCATCGCATCTCCGCAATTGCTGATGCTGTCTGGAATTGGACCAAAACAACACCTGGAAGAGCTGGGAATTCCGTGCAAAGCTGACTTGCCAGTTGGGAAGAACCTTCAGGACCACCTGGTGTGGTTGGGAATTCAGCTGGAGTATGTGAATGTATCACAGAAGATGAAGACTCCTCTAGATGTATTAGATGCTGCCTATAATTTTCTGATTCATGGGGAAGGAGAGTTTGCTGATGTTTCTGGACTGGATCTTCTTGGTTTCGTCAATCTAGACGATCCTAAGGCGAAATATCCAAACATTGAATTCTTTCACATCACTATGCCAAGGGGACATGTCCTAAAAGCCCAAGCATTGTCTCAGGCTAGTGCTTTGTCTGATGAATTGACTGCAAACTTGATCAACGCTACCATGTCGTCTGATCTGCTTGTCATAAGTCCTGCTCTGTTGCAACCCAAAAGTATGGGTGAAGTGAAACTTCGAAGTTCTTCACCTGCAGATCCAGTAAAGATTTATGCGAATTACTTGACTAATGAGGATGATAAGAAAACATTACTTAAATCTGTCGATTTTATCAAGAGTCTTTTGGACACCGAATCTTTTAAGAAACTTGGAATGAAACTGAGACATTATGACATATCAGGATGCAAGGATTTTGAATTTGATACTCTTGAATATTGGGAATGCAACCTTAGGCATGTGGCAGGAACAGTTTATCATCCTGTTGGGACAGCCAGAATGGGACCAGTCGATGATCCAACAACAGTCGTTGATTCTAAATTAAAAGTTCTCGGAATTGATGGACTGAGGGTTATTGACGCTTCTATTATGCCAATTATTACCAGTGGCAACACTCACTCGCCTACTATGATGATCGCTGAGAAGGGGGCTGATTTCATTAAACAAGATTGGTTACGTAAAGATGAATTGTAATTTTGAAAACATATTTCGATGGCTAAGAATCCAAACCTCCTGTCCATTTTTAATGAAAGTTTCTAAATAGCGACCAAAATGATGATCCAACTAATTTTAAGCTTATTCACTATTAATTAGAAAAACACCAAAAATGTGACATAGGAGGTTTGGACTCTTAGCCATCGATTTACCTTTACTCTTTTATGTTTATTGTGTAATTGCCTACTTTGCCTTGAAGTATATACATCAATGTTAAATAAAATTGATGTACAGTTGAATAAAAATATTGAATAAATGTAAAGAAAGGTTGTGGAATGTGGAGACATTTGTATAATGAATACAAAAGAAAGTCAAACAATGAGGTAGGAACCGTTTTTTCAGTTGCAAAAAAATTAAGTAACTTCATCCTGGCGTGACAAATCATCAGAAACATATCTATGTCAACTGTCGAGAAAATATGATCGGAAACGATTGTCTATTGAATTCTGAAATTGATTTTACAGAAAAACAAAGGATAAGAAGGCAATTTTCGCAATATCTTTATAACGAATTTTTCAACGTTTTTTGCTTTGCAAAAAAATATATCAGTTGACTGTATGCAATGTTCGATAAAATCAAATAGATGTGACGAATCAATTATTTACGCGACATGATACCTATACTATTTTGCACATTTATTTTGTCATCTTTGACGGAAGGAATAGCATGACTGATCGCGCACGAGTAGAAGAAAGACAGTAAAGAAGAACTCCCACCCACAAGCTGGAAATTCTTATTGGCATGCTTAGTGGGGCATGCCTACCGTAACAAAACGGTTCAAGATGACGTTCGAAAAATGAGAGTAAAAGTCCCCGTGAATTCTTTTTATACAAACTGGAGTATAAACCAGGGCATTCGTGCATAGAACGTTGAACCAAACGAAACATCCCTGCTATTCTCGGTCTTTTAACTCAATTCGAAGATCTCAAGGACCTCAAATTTTGTTAATAAATCACATAGCACTAATTAAAATGAAAATTGAATTGATCATGTGAGTGATATATCCAATGAAGTGTACATATAATACTTCATGATATACTATAGGAGGTTTTGTGGTCTCACTTCGGTTAGATTTAATTACGTTTACATCAATTAAACTTGAGAGATTCGTGACTATAACTAGTTTCAATTGAAAAAAATGAAAGCTTATAAATATTGGAAAGCTAAATAACTGCCAAGAGGCAAGTTGCATAAAGACAAATAGTCCTACTCAAGTTCCCACAGACATCGTATTGTTTTTTTTTTACACCAAGGTAAGTGTATCATTATTACTTTGAATTATTAATTTTGAAATAAAATAATTTTTTTAGAGTCTCAATAATGTCCTGGGTAGGTCCAAACCTGGCAGAGCTGTGTTCTTATCACACAAGAGTCTCTACGTGCCAACCCCCTGCCTTTATGTTTCTCGCCCTTGTCACTAGTCTCTTGGGCACTTCAAAAGATAATTATTTTGGAAACTTTTACTATAATCAAGATCCTGGATTTTCTCACAGCATTAGTTTTGTTAACAAAAAGACTTATCAATCGAAATCACATCCTCAGATCTTTGGAAAAAGTTACCCAAATATCTGGAGAAGTTCTTTAATTACTGGTCCATCCTGGGAATCTGAGGGGATTTTAAGAAATCCTTGGTTTAGTAGCTACCAAAATCATTTTCCTTTGCACCAACGGAGACAAACGAAACAGATAGAATTACAGTATCCTAAACCTTCTGGATTTACACCTGAAGAATACGATTTTATAGTCGTTGGAGCAGGATCTGCTGGATGTGTCATCGCTAATCGCTTGTCCGAAATCCACGAATGGAAAGTACGTAAGATTTGTTTTTAACCGGTTATACATTTACTTAATAAAAAGTCGGCCTTCGTAAGTCAAACACTCGAATTTTATGGGTATTATACCTATTAAGTTATACTGAAATGCACATAAAAGTGAATGGGGACTCTAGTAATAATACAATGTCAGTGTCAATTCTCTGAGAAAAGTGACTGGTGGCTTACTTTATCTTTGTATTTTAATCTTTCATAATATAGAGGAAAATTATAGCTGGTGTATGCAGTAGTAATTAGTTGAAGTTAAATATTTGAATAGGTTCTTCTGCTGGAAGCCGGAATTGAAGAACCAGAAGTGGCTGATGTTCCGGCATTTGCTCCGATGTTGCAAGGCAGCAATCTAGACTGGATGTATAGAACACAACCGGATAAACATTCGTGTCGATCAAGAACGAACCAGGGATGCCCATGGGCACGTGGAAAAGTCAGGAAAATATTTAAATACTTATTTGTTTATTGAAAATTAACTATCATTGAATTTAATAGGTGATGGGTGGCTCCAGTACCATCAACTACATGATCTACATGCGTGGGAATCATGATGACTATGACGAATGGGCACGTCTCGGTAATTACGGATGGGACTATGAACATGTTCATCATTATTTCCTCAAATCAGAAAATAATGAAGATCCAGAGGTAAAGAGAGCCTTTAATTTTTTGTTGGATGTTACATGGAGTTCTTGTGTAAATAAACTGGGTATTTCTTACTGAGTTGGTATTTGAAACATAAAAACCGGGCTATTATTAGTAACATTTTATTTAATGACGTCATTAATTTTTTTTCATATCGTTAAATCTTTTCAAACTACTATATTTTCTTTTCAACGATAGACATTAAAAAAACTAGTTATTTCCGTTGAATGATAGAGTGTCTTGTGCTTCAAAATATATAGATGTATTTAGATAAAGCAGATTAAAAAAAAATTTTTAAATACGTATGACATCATTTGCTTTGAAAGAATAAAATGCCATCTTGCGAAAATTCAATCTCCGAAAAATGCTTTATTCCAGATTGTCGCAAAAAATCCAAATTATCATCAGACAGGAGGCTATCAGAATGTCGAGCGATTTTCCTACAACGACGAGAACGCTCACATCATATTGAACGCTTGGAAGGAAATAGGATACCCGGAAACAGACTTGAATGCCGCCAGTCAAATAGGGGTCATGGAAGTTCAAACGACATCGATCCATGGCAGGCGCCAGAGCACTAACGGCGCATTCATCAGACCTATCAGACGGAAACGTCAGAATCTCGTTGTGAAAACACAAGCTCATGTCACGCGAGTTATTGTCGATCCGAAGACAAAGCGAGCTACAGGTGTCGAGTATATGTCGACTAGTAGTGGCTTCGTGGAGATAGCATATGCACGAAAAGAAGTGATTCTATCAGCAGGAGCAATCAATTCACCAAAAATCTTAATGCTTTCTGGAGTTGGTCCGAAGTTTCATTTGGAAGACTTGGGAATTTCAGTAATTTACGATTCGGCAGTGGGTGAAAACCTTCAGGATCATGTAACTACTGATGGATTTGTCGTTGAGTTGACCAACAAGACCAGCACTCAAGCTGACTATTCACAGATGGTTAATGATGTTTATTACTATCGAAAGACTCAAATGGGTCCACTATCAACGACAGGACCTCTCACTGTCAGTACTTTTGTGCAAACACGTTATGAATATTCATATGACAAGCCAGACATTCAATTCAGCTTTGATCCAACGAATGTCGATGACTTTTATGCTGATCCTGGAAAATCGGGAGAGACTGCTATCTTTCCAAAAGCTTACTACAATGGTCTAGTTATCAGACCAATTCTTCTTGCACCCAAAAGTCGAGGATTCATCAGATTAAACAGTTCAGATCCAATATGGGGCCCACCAGAGATTTATCCTAATACTTTCACTGCCTATCCTGATCTGGAAACTATGATTGCTAGTATAGAACTAGCTATGAATCTGTTTGACACCCATTCATTTGTAAAACATGGCTATTCATTGCGAGAAGATGTTTTGCCTGCATGTCAACATTTGTCCTTTGGAATGAGAGCTTACTGGGCCTGTGTGCTCATGGAGTATACGACGACAATATATCATCCAGTTGGTACATGCAAGATGGGTCCAAAGGATGATCAAGAAGCTGTAGTTGATCCAGAGCTCAAAGTTTATGGTGTCGCGTCATTAAGAGTTGTTGATGCATCCATCATGCCAGTCATTGTTCGTGGCAATACTAATGCTCCGACTATAATGATTGCTGAGAAAGCCAGTGACATGATCAAAGCGCATTGGTTGACCAAGTGAAATCATGGGTTTTTGTCATCTTTCTTCCTCAATATTTTCTACTCTACCTCCTGTGAATAATCATTTCATGGTTCCATTTTGTTTTTACATCTATCTAGGACATTAAAAGCGTCTATTCTTTTTTTTTTATTACTTATCAGTTCATTGTATTGGAGGATAAAAAAAATGTTGAAATGATCCAAGTCCTTGATTTTTTTTTTTATAGAAACAATGTTTATAATGAGTATACATCATTTCATAATTATCATCTATGCATTATTTCAATTAACAAAATTAGTCATAAAATTTTTTTTTGCTTTATTAAGGTCATCTGTGCAATCGCTTTCACTTTCGCTAATATTTTATTTTATTTTTGCATCAACTCAGAGATTGCTAATGACATTTGGCAACGGGATGCACTTTGAACCAATAAAAATCAGATATCAGTGAATATATTGTTTATGTAAAAGTTGGTCAATACCAATATTTTTTTTTTGTTTTATTAATATTTCAAATTGATTTGTTTATGGATGTAAAGTTGAAAACGTGCGTTTACACACGCGAGTAAAATATTGGCGCAACTTGATGAGAGTGTGTTGTTATCTCGGGTTAGTGGCGGTCTCACTTTGAATTTAAAAGGTGGTAGGAGGTGACTGCTCGCATGGTTTATACGTCCAACGTAAGACTCCGACATCCAGTCTTTCGCTTTCTCCACTCTCGTGAGTCGCTATAGATCGCGTGAAGCTGTTCAACCACGTGCTCTTCTCGCATCGCATTACTACTCAGGAATTTTTTTTTTTTACAGGTTTGTAAATTATTTTTCCATTTAAAACCCTTTGAAGTCCTTGATTAATATTATACTAAGCAGTGTTTTTCAGGACTAGAAGAAAAATCCGAAATTTTTATTTCAGTTGAGCAGAAATAAATTTTCGTGTGTCTCTTTGAGGTAAAAAATTGAATTCTAAAGGATTTTTTGTCATTTAAAATTATCAAAAATTATA
>JABSMT010001384.1:0-10516 GCA_018902335.1 Eumacrocentrus americanus | reverse complement strand
ATTGATTATTCTTTAAATTAGAATTCTCAAATTTTCTCAAATTCGTCAAGTAACCATCCCTCATCGTGTCGTGCTTGATAAAGTTTTGGGAAAAACAGTGCTTAGTCTTTTATTGAAAGCACTTTTGGTCGAAACGCATTTTTTTCTCTCCCGACACTCAAGGGGTTAATGCTCTAAACGATTTTAATGATCATAACATTGTCAATAAATTTTATTCATTTACCAGATTTCTTCGTCTTTTCAGAAACGTACAAATAGAGGAAATAAAAAATATAGTTCAACAACAATTAGTAATCTGACTGAGCTTTATTCCAGTATTCCATGGAAAGATTACATAAATAGACTGCTGCCACGCGGCATAAAAATTAATGAAAATCAAATTATATCTATACGGACGTCTTACATAGAAAATTTTGAGAAACTCATTAATACAACACCGAAGAGAGTCCAAGCAAATTACGTAATGTGGAGAGCCGTCAAATTTTTAATGTTGCATCTCAATTCTACTACAACACAAGGCAAATATGATTCGACATTGCCAAAGTGGCAAAACTGTATTGCTAATACTCTGAACCATTTCCGCGAGTCTGTTTCATATATGTACTTACGAAGGTACTTTAATGAAAATACTAAGGAAAGAGTCAACGCAATAGTTATTAATGTGAAAAATCAATTTTTGAATATCATACAAACGGTAAATATGAATTATGAAATTGAAGCATCTTTTTGAAAAGGGTGTGTATATATACATAGATTAATCGATTAATTTATTATTCTCCTAGGCAAACTGGCTGAGCAAAAAAACAAGGAAAAGTGCTGCAGAAAGATTGGCAAATATTTCCGTTCTCGTTGCATATCCCGACAAGGCTTTAGATGACAAGGCTATTGAGAAATTGCACAATGGTCTTGAGATCAATGACAATAATTATCTACAGAATATCCTAAACATAATGAAAAAAAAATCAGTATCCCGATTAGAGGAGTTAGTTTATCGATCCAACTGGTTATTTTTCCGTATTGAATTCGTGCATACTTCACATAACAATTACAGAAAGACCATAGGTAAGTGTGAGACAACAAAAATAGCTTCAAAAAATTAAAAAATTAAATTAATTATACATCTATCAATCTATATATCCATCTTCTGTATCTATGTATAAAACAGAAAGTTTGTTGGTCGAGACATTCTTACCCACTTTCAGATGAGCTAGAGAGTTAAAATTGGGCATACTGATAAGTATGTAGTACCCCTAAACTAACGGGAAATATCTAAAATCCACAAATTCGAACCCGAAGGGTATCAAATGGGGGGGCAGCAACGAGCCAGTGCAAAGTGCAGGCACTTTTGCTAGTATCATACAAAATATAATAATATTATATCATCCTTCCAGAAATACCAGCTGGCATTCTTCAAGGTGCATTCTTCAACATCGACGCTCCACAATATATCAATTACGGTGCAATTGGATCAATAATTGGTCATGAAATTATTCATAGTTTTGATGCTGTCAAAACACGAGACTACAGATTCGGAAGTGATCATTATTGGACTACACCGACCATAATAAAGAAATTTGACGAAAAGGCACAGTGTATTATTGATCAGTATAACAATTACATTATGGAAGAAGTCGGAATGCCGGTAAAAAAATTTTTATTGCATTAATTAGGTCGTGTAGTATCAGTAATAAATTTACTCCAATCAACTTGTGTATTTCCCTTCAGGTGAATGGATCGTTCACACTGCATCAGAACATTGCAGACAATGGTGGTGTAAGGATAGCCTATTCGGCGTACAACCATTGGTCAGTACGGAATGGACATGAACCGCAGCTTCCTGGGTTGCCTTACACGAACAGGCAATTGTTTTGGATTAGCACAGCGCACAAATTTTGTTCAAAAGAAAAATCCGCGAGTTTGGAAAAAAAAACGAAAAATGATCCTCACGGTCCATATGAATTTCGAATTATTGGGACATTATCAAATACACCAGAGTTCTCGGAAGACTTTCATTGTCCTGTTGGCTCTAAGATGAATCAAAAGAAAAAATGCACTATATGGTAGTTAAAGAACTCTGTAATTTCAGGATGCTCTTGCGGCGGTCATAGTTTCATACAGATCATACTATAGCAAATCGACAAATTTCAATTATAAAATTATAAAAATCGTACACTTCATCGCAGCATCAATTAAAATTTTTCCAAATTAAGTTTCATGGATCTAGCTATGATATAAAAAATTAATTGGCGGGCTATCTAGTACATCAGTAACTTGCAAGAACATCCTCAACGTATCAGGACATGAAGACATTTATAAGGTATAAGTAAGGTATAAATATATGTATAAACCTGATTAGCGCTTTATCAGTCTTTACATGGAGCATGTCGACTGAACCAGAAAATAACCGACTTGATAATTCAATAAAATCAAACATTTTAGTACCTGAAATTTTTCGTAAACATGTAAAAATGCATTAGAACTAAAATATTTTTGTTATTCAAGCTGGAGTCTGCAGGTAGTTTACATAAATTATCGTTCATTATCATATTTCTTGTATCTTATCTAATTTCCATAGTCGTTACATTGATGTGATTGAGGAAATTATAAGCCGATTTAGATTATTGTGGAAGTGACATTCTATAAAAGGTGAATTATCATGCCATCATCTAATTCAATAAACCCAGGCAATTACATTTTTCCACATTGCACAATAGGTTATAACACACCCCCCTAAACAATAAAAATATTTCAACCGTCTGCAACGGTTTCCACTACTGTGCAACATTCAATGATGACACCAGTCAATTGGCATTAATTATCACGACTCTCACACTTTGATAGTTTAGTAATAAATAATTCGTTTACAATTCTGTCGTCGAGCGGTAAAAAAAATAAAATAAGTCGACAATTTTGGAAAATTTCCGACATTCCCATTTTTCTAAATATCGTGACAACTATGAGAGATACTTATATCTTCTTTTACCGCTTAATTACAGAATGTGCTCTAGTTTACAATTACCCTGTCCACCGTATGCGTTAATCACAAGTTATATTTTTAATCTACGTAGCAATGTTATTTCAATTTTTTTCATTATCTTTGTAGAAACTCTATTCTGATGACCCTAAAAACTCTATTGAGGTGATAATGGCGGTGTTATCACGCTTATATATATAATTAATCGGTCAATAACTGGTACCATTTTTCGTCGATGAATTGACTTCATCAGAGAGCTTAATTTCCCTCTCCTTTGTGTTTAACCGAATTATTCATCCGACATTCCTATGAAAATCCCGATAACGCCAAAACTGGATCAGATCATCTTTTCGTGCACAGGAAGCTATATAAGCATAGGCCTAATCTGATATTTTTCAGTCTGCATGTCAGAAGCTACGTGGAGTCACAGTAAACATTTTCTTACACTTCGATAAAGAATAAAATCATTATACCAATATTTTAATTAGATACACTTGATTTAAAAATTTGTTATTCCTTACCAAAGAAAATGGAGCTTCCATACAACTATGATAAATTGATTCACCCAATTAACAGAGAAACATCTTGGTGGAAAAGGAGATCGACTTCAGAACGTATTTTAACCGTGGTTATATGTGTTGTGGTAATAATTTGCACCATTTTGGCCATCGGTCTGTGTTTGATTGTTATGATTTATGAATCTCAAAATATTTGCTCGACATCATCATGCATTCATATTTGTGAGTAATCATTTATTATTTTATTTATCATAGTTCTATCCTGTGAAAATAACAATAATTTTATTGATTCGTCTAGCTTCTGACCTGCTGAAACACATGGATGAGGGTATTGATCCTTGCAATAATTTCTACCAGTTTGTCTGTGGTAAATTTCACAATTCTACCATCATTCCCTACGATAGTGATGCACTCAACTCGTTCACAATTTTGCGGGATCTAACTGATGAACAGTTATATACTATTATGAATGACCCAATTCATACAACTGACTTTAATTTCATAAAAAACGTCAAGAATCTGTACCATTCCTGCCTAACCATGCGTGAGTGATATCAGTTATATGTATTGTACCATGATGACATTAATTGCAAAGACATCGATTGCACTTTCTATAGCGGCCCTTGATGAGGAAGGGGTATATGATCCATTATTATATATCTTAAAGAATCTTGGTGGTTGGCCCGTTTTGGATGGCAACAAGTGGAATGAAACTCAATTTGACTGGAAAGAATCTGTCTACAAGTTCAAGGACACAGGCTACATGAGCAATTACTTTATGAATATTATTGTCCAGCGCCAAAACAATACGAATTTATTCATCTGGGTAGGTATTACAAAGATAACATTGTAGATTTTCCATCTGGGAACCATTATAATTCTGTAGTGAAGCGCTAAAAGAAGATAAGTTGAGATAACTTTTTCATTAAAATGTTTTACAAAATTGATTATATCTAGAAAACTATACGAGATACGATAAAAATGCAAAGAACCTTTTTCGTAGAGAATTTAATTCCCTACAAAAAAGGTTCTATATGATTTTATCGTATCTCAACGTTTTTGAGATATTCGTAAAAATGAGTGTCTAAAAATTTTCATAATTTTTGAGTTATCTTCCTTTACCTACTTCATTACTGAATTCTACAATTGCAGTTGGATGAACCTTATTGGAGTTTATCGCATAAGGACGTATTAGAGAGTTTTGGTAATGAAACTGCAAGTCAATCCTACGCGAAAATGGTTAATATTGCTGTATCCCTTGGGGCAGAGAGAGAAAGAGCAGAGAAGGAGCTTTTGGAATCCTTCAAATTTGAAAGAGAACTTGCCAATGTAAATATTTATTTATCTACCTATTATTTAATTCTCTAAACTATTTTAATGATTATAATATTGCCAATAAATTTGGCTTACTCACCAGATTTCTTCGTCTTTTCACAAACGTGCAAATAAAACAAACAACATATACAGTTCAATAACAATAAGCAATCTCACTGAGCATTATCCCAGCATTCCGTGGAAAGATTACATAAATACGCTGCTGCCACGCAGCATAAAAGTTCGTGAAAACCAAATTATATTTGTACAGACGTCTTATATAACAAATTTTGAGAAACTCATTAATACAACGCCAAAGAGGGTTCAAGCAAATTATGCAATGTGGAGAGCTGCCAATTTTTTAATGTGGCACCTCAAATCTACTACACAGCGAGATGAATATAATATGATATCGCCAAGGTGGAGGACGTGTATTGCTACTACTCTGAACTATTTCCGCGAGTCTGTTTCATATATGTACTTACGAACATACTTTAATGAAAATACTAAGAGAATAGTCGCTACAATAGTTACTAATATCAAAAGTCAATTTTTGAAAATCATACAAACGGTAAATATGTAGTTCGAATAATTCACTTTTGTGTGAATTGTGTGATATATTTAATTGAATTTACAATTAATTCACTACTCTTTTAGGCAAACTGGCTGGATGAAAAAGCAAAACAAGGAGCTGCAGAAAAATTGGCAAACATTACTGTTATTGTTGCCTATCCCGACAAACTTGTAGATGACAAGGCAATTCAGAAATTGCACAATGGCCTCGAGATTAATAACGACAATTATCTACAGAATATCTTGAACATAATAAAGTTTCAGCACAAAAATTCCGTGACTCGATTAAGAGATTTAGTTTATCAATCTAATTGGTTATTTTTCAAAGTTGAAATTGTAAATGCTGTATATATGTATTATACAAAGACCATAGGTAGGTGTATACAAGTAAAAACGAGCGCTAATAAATTAAAAATAACAATGAATTATACATATTATATGTAATACTATATCATCTTCTCAGAAATACCAGCTGGCATTCTTCAAGGTGCATTCTTCAACATCGATGCCCCACAATACATTAATTACGGCGCAATTGGATCAATAATTGGCCATGAAATCATGCATGCTTTTGATGCTACCAATATGCAAGTTGACGGAATGAGAAATAATTCTTATTGGAGTACACCGACCGTAAGAGATAAATTTCGCGAAAAGGCTCAATGTTTTATTGATCAGTACAACAAATACACTGTTAAAGAAGTCGGAATAGCGGTAAAGAAATCATTTTATTGCGTCATGTTGACAACATAATATTAGTAATGAATTCAATTGGATTTCTTTGTCTATTCCTTTTTAGATAAATGGCTCTTTAACACAGGATGAGAACATCGCAGACAATGGTGGTGTAAAAATAGCCTATTCGGCATACAATCATTGGTTGAGACATAATGGACCTGAATCACAGCTTCCTGGGTTACCTTACACGAATAGGCAAATGTTTTGGATCAGCGTAGCCCGCGAGTATTGTTCAAAAGACACATTGACGAACTTACGAACAAGTGTGCAGTTTGATCCTCACAGTCCCAAAGAATTTCGAGTTATTGGGGCATTATCAAATTCACCAGAGTTCTCGAAAGACTTTAATTGTCCTGTTGGTTCTAAGATGAATCCAAAGGACAAATGTAATTTATGGTAGTTATCTGTTTATGGTAGTTAAAAAAACCTGTAATTTTATGTATGTGTATAAAAACGTTTATGTTAGATATGAATAACAAAGAAATCTGGCCCCCTTTTGTCCCATTTTTGCCTGCATATGTATCATAAAAAATACAACGCTGAAAATACTTATGAGAAGATATTTTTTTATCAAACTTTAGTAATAATTTAAATGTGTCACTGAAGACCAGTAATATTGTTTATCAACACAAATATTCCGATATTTTTATTATCTCTTCATATATGGGAACCACATTTTTGTGACTTATCAGTAATAAGACGATAGTCGCATTATTATCACACTTACATCCAATGACTGAGCTGGTTCCCATTTCTCTTCGACGTATTGACTTTATCAGTGAGCTCAATTTCCCTCTCCTACAATATTACTCCAATTATGACATTCCTATACACAAATAAAGGGCATTTAATTGAAAATCCCAATAATGTTAAAAGTGGATCAGATCATCGTTTTCGAGTAGAGGAAGCTATATAACCATAGGCTCTAATTCAATATTTTCCAGTCTACATATGGCACTTCTATGTCAGAATTCACTTGTGCTCGCATATATAAAAATTTTTGACTCTAATAAAAAATCAAAACGTTGTGCTAAAATTTCGACTAGTCATAAAATTGAAATAACAATTGTTTTGATCCTTTATCGAGGAAAATGGAGCTTCCATACAAGTATGACACATTAACTCGCCCAATTAATGCAAAGGCAACCTGGTGGAAAAGGAGATCCACTTCAGAACGTATTCTAACTGTGGTTATATGTGTTGTCGCAATAGTTTGTATCACTTTGGCTATTGAGCATGGTTTCGTGATTATGATTCATAAATCACAAAATATTTGCTCGACATCGTCATGCATTCACATTGGTGAGAAGTTAATTATTATTTCATTTATGTTTGTTGTATTACTACAAAAACGTCGATGACTTCTTTCAATTCTTTAGCTTCTGATCTGCTGAAGCATATGGACCAGAGCATCGATCCTTGTGACAATTTCTATCAGTTTGCCTGTGGCAGATTTCACAATTCTACTATCATTCCCCACAATAGTGATAAAATCAACTCTTTCACAATTTTGCGGAAGGAGACTAGTGAGCAATTAAACTCTGTCATGATTGAACCAACTAATCCAACTGACTTTAATTTTATAAAAAATGCCAAGAATCTCTACACATCCTGTCTAAATATGCGTAAGTATTATCATCAATGATATGTACTGTTTCATGATCACATTAATTACAAAGCCGTCGAATGCTTCTTCTAGCTGCCCTCAACGAGAAAGAGGGATATGACCCATTATTAGGCTTCTTAAAAAAACTTGGTGGTTGGCCGGTTCTGGATGGTAATCAGTGGAATGAAACTCAATTCGACTGGAAAGAATCTGTCTACAAGTTCAGAGAGACAGGATATTTAAATAATTACTTCATGAATATTATTGTCTGGCAATCAAACAATAGTAACTTATTGATTAAAGTATGTATTAATAAGTTAACGTTGTCTATTATTAATTAGCAAATCAATTTCAGTTGGATAAACCATCTTTAAGTTTATCACGTAAGGATATATCAGAGAATCTTGGTAATGAAACTGCAAGTCGAGCCTACATGAAAATGGTTAACATTGCTGTGTCCCTTGGAGCAGAGAGAGAGCGAGCTGAAAAGGAGCTTCTAGAATCATTCAAATTCGAAAGAGAACTTGCTAACGTATGTAAATCCATCGATTTCATATTCAATTCTAAACTGTTTCACCTGTTTTATGATTTTTAATAAATTTGCTTTATTCACCAGATTCCTGGGTCTCTTCACGAACAAGTGAACAGTGAAAATAACATATATAGTTTAATAACAATAGGCAATCTCACTGAACTTTATCCCAGTATTCCATGGAAGGATTATATAAATAGACTTCTTCCATACAATACAGAAGTTGGTGAGAATCAAATTATATCTATATGGACATCTTTTATAGTGAATTTTCAGCAGCTTATTAACGTGACATCAAAGAGGGTCCAAGCAAATTATGTGATGTGGAGAGCTGTCAATTTTTTGATGTCACAACTCAATTCTGCTACACCACAAGACAAATATGATACTACATTGCCAAAGCGGGAAGCGTGTATTGCTAATACTCTGCACTATTTTCGCGAGTCTGTTTCATATATGTATTTACGAAGATACTTTGATGAAAATACTAAGACAATAGTCAGTACAATAGTTACTAATGTCAAAAGTCAATTTTTGAAAATCATACAAAAGGTGCATATGAAATTGAGACACTGTTGTAGAAATTGTAGATGTGTATATAGATGAATTCTTCAATTAATTTATTACTACTCTTAATAGGCAACCTGGCTGGATGAAAAATCAAGAAAAGGGGCTGAAGAAAAATTGGCAAATCTTTCAATTATCGTTGCCTATCCCGAACATTTTTTGGATCATAAAACCATTGAGAAATTACACAATGGCCTTGAGCTCAATGACACCAATTATTTAGAGAACATTTTAAAGATAATGAAGTTTCAGAAGGAGAATTACGTGTCCGGATTGAGAAAATTACTTTCTGATTTCCACTGGTCATGGTTCCGAATTGAAATTGTAAATGCTTCCTATAACAATTTCAAAAAGATCATTAGTAGGTATCCAACTAATAAAATAGCATTAAACAATTAAAAATAACAATTAATCGCATATCGTATGTACTATATTACTTTTTCAGCAATACGAGCTGGCATGCTTCAAGGTCCATTCTTCAACATCGACGCTCCACAATACATCAATTACGGTGCAATTGGATCAATAATTGGTCATGAAATTATTCATGGGTTTGATTTTACCAAAACGCGAGACCACGGATTCGGAAGTGATTCTAATTGGAGTACACCGACCGTAAAAGATAAATTTCGCGAAAAGGCTCAATGTATTATTGATCAGTACAACAATTACACTGTTAAAGAAGTCGGAATGGCGGTAAAGAAATCATTTTATTGCATCATATTGAGAACATAATATCAGTAATGAATTCAACCCAACGAATTTGTCTATTCCTTTTTAGATAAATGGATTTTTAACGCAGCATGAGAACATCGCAGACAATGTCGGTGTAAAAATAGCCTATTCGGCATACAATCATTGGTTGACACATAATGGACCTGAATTGCAGTTTCCTGGGTTGCCTTACACGAATAGGCAAATGTTTTGGATTAGCAAAGCGCGCGAGTATTGTTCAAAAGACAAATTGACGATCTTACGAAAAAAAATGAAAGTTAATCCGCACAGTCCCAAAGAATTTCGAATTATTGGAGCCTTGTCAAATACACCAGAGTTCTCGAAAGACTTTAATTGTCCTGTTGGCTCTAAGATGAATCCAAAGAACAAGTGTAGTGTATGGTAGTTGAAAAAATATGCAATTTAATGTATTTATAATTAAATAAATAGTATTATAATGATGCATTTTTGTGAAATTTATTTTTTGTCATTTTATTTATGCTTATAATTTTTTCCTCCCCTATCGATACACGTGTCCGCCACTGAGTAAACGTTCTGATGCGTTCCACGTGCGAGTGAGTCACTTTACTGGTGGACGTGAAAAAAAATGACCAAAGCACAATGACGGACGAAGAAGAGATAAAGAAATTGCATCGAAGTCTGAAACAGGAATGCTGGGGGATGCAATGCGTCACTGTCGTCTCTTCTGTTCGCCCGTTCATTCTTCTTCACTGAGGTCAGAGGTTTATGGAATCCCAAAAAAGAATTTTGTGCACTTGATTCGTTTCTTTCGTTGTCACCCTAAAAGATACTTTCTCTAAAATTCTGCATTCTTTCGCCCATAAGAACAAAAAATGACGGTGCATACTCTATTTTAGAAAATTCTTCGGATTTTCAGTGACTCCAAGGTAAAATACACAAATAAGTCACATGAAAAACATATAGAGCAAAGAGTTTTATTATTTTTAATTATTATAAAT
>JABSMT010001373.1:0-10533 GCA_018902335.1 Eumacrocentrus americanus | reverse complement strand
AAACTTTGAGAGATACGATAAAATCTTATTGAACCTTTTTTATAGGAAATTGAATTCTCTACAAAAAAGGTTCCTTGTATTTTTGTCGTATCTCCCATAATTTTCGTGATATAATTAATTTTGTGAAAGATTTTAATTAAAAAGCTATCTCTCGACTTATCATCTTCTTTTACCGCTTCACTACAGCATTATAGAATACATATTCGTAAATCCAACTTATCAAGGTAAAATATATTTAGCAATATATTGCGTCTTATAATGTTAATGTAATATCTATCATCCAAACGCGACAGCAGCTGTACTCATAATAATCTTCTTTAAAATATTCCTTGACTTATGATATACGTAGACGACTTACAGCAACTTCGCGTATACCCAGATATTCCGCAACTCTTCGAATTTGCAATAGACTTCGTTACTTAAAACTATACGCCGTAAATCAAGGAATATATCTGATCGTTCAATTAGACAGCACGGCAACATCGCACCAGAATTTCGGGAAGCATCTCCAGTGACTGAAGCAGAGTATCATCAGCCTCACCGTGAGCAGAGAGTATAGAGATGCTGTCTGCAGTCCACGGAGATGCGATCAATATTATACTGCTCTCTCCCTCTCTCTCTCTCCTCTCTTGCTCGCTATCTGTACTGCTCCTCACCGCGCTACCACTACCACAGGCTCTCCCGCATAGCCGATCCCCTCTACCAACCATCCTATTCCTCCTGTTTCCTCCTGCTCTTTCTCCTCTGCCACCCCCATCAGGCAGGAGAGAGAACTGCGATTCCGACCCTCCGTGACGTCACTATCATGGGACGCCATCTTGCCATCAGACAACGGAGCCCTCCGTTATCACGTATTCGCGCCGAGCAAGCCCATCATCCATATACAACCCCTGCAACGTCGCCATTTCATTATTCTATCATGTATGTCTAATTCTGTCTCTCTATATGCTCCACGCAAATTAACGTGATGGGTATACACCTGCATGCACTAGATCGGCATCCCTCTGGCCTTCACTCGCCCTCTCTGATGATTGTCAATGGGCTCTATTTGTAGTCATCAATTTAATTTGTTTGTTCTAAATAAAATCTACCCCTAAAAAAATTGACGGATTTTTTTCCAGTTGTAGATTCACTGCTGAGAGGGTTGATCTTCTGAAATAAAAGATATAATGTATATATGTATCGGATAGCTACTTGAACCCCCTGATCTCTGTGTGATGGTAGACTCTGCCACCCTTAACCCTGATGTCGCCGGGGTGGCCTCATGTCATCTGAGCCATTGTCCAAGACCACATACCACGCGAAAATGCCAGTAATCGTATAGCAGTCATTGCGCCTTCGCCAGCTCTCTTCCCTGATGAGAATACAATGCATATGTTATTAATGCACCCCCGCCTCGGTCACATTTACATGTACTCTCACAAAAAGCACACTTCTAGAACATGGTTCGAGTGGCACCATAGCTCAGAAATCTAAAAAAATAATAATAATATTGTTCACTAAAAAATTTATGTATATCCAATAGCGTCTGCTATTATTATTTTTCTTGTTCAGGAATCTTTTAATGCTTATGCGGAAGTATTGGTAGGGTGGTCCCAACAATTTCCGGGTCGACCCCCGTGATCGTTAAAGACTTTGTCAATATAGGCCGGTTTGTTAACTGATCCACAGCATATGCGTTGGCCTGCATGAAGGACCTGAAGTACACCAGAGCATCTGTATTCTGTAGTGGCAGCGCGTGTCGCACAATGCGCACTCCTCACTCAAGCACGCACTGTGCTCCACCAAGAGTTCTTCAGCAATATTGTCATTGTATATAGGTGGCTGCACACAACCTTTGGTCTCTAAAGCGAATTTAACATGGCCAAGGCATACTTATTCCCAGCAAGGCCTTACGAAACCATCATTGAACTTTGCAACTAGACACTCGTCGATGAGCATCAATCTGAAGCATACTGAGCCACAGACAAGAGACTCTTAGGTCGCCTTCGACGCCTTGATGAAGAAGAAATTCTCTTTTACTCAGAAATTGAAGATCAAGTCGAGGGATTTAAGTCACTCAAAACGAGTGATGGGTAGAATAACGGAATATATTAATTTCTCTTTGCTACTATTCTTCTTCGAAATCGCGCCAATTCCTCATTTAGCTTTAATCTATTATATCCGTCATGTGTTATTCAAGATAAATATTAATCAGCGACTATAGAACGATAACTAATACTATTATAGTGTATGCCCGAAACTAAATTGACCGCAGTTTCCAGCAATTACAGACACCGCGATTAATGCAGTATCTGGACGTCAAGAGTGATTTGATTTCATAACAAATCGCACCCATACAGCTATCTTTGCCCCATAAATCTGAGACACAATATTGCGCAGTGTGTTTAGAGGTCTCCCGCTTACGCAGATTTAACATCGTGCGCACGCCTCATCCGAGATTATGGCCGCCGGGTGTCACGCCGCTTGAGGAATTTATGCTTAAGCCGATATCTGACCCACCGGCACTCTCTTGCCCCTCATTTTGCATATATACAATTCCGGACAGCGTGTATAAGATTGCGTAACATGATTATTCCAGCGAATTTATTGTGACTCAGAGGGTGATATAAATGTCCGAATATTTGAACCAACTTGGAAGAGAGGATATCTCTGTGGTGATAACAACAAAAAATGGTAAATGTCAATCGGTTGAAAGAGAGAGAAGGAAAAATATATGCATGCACGGGGGCGTCACGCTTCTGATGGAACAAATTTGAGCCAATGGCAATGCGGAGACGGTTGCGTGACATGGAACAGTCTTTTCCATGGTTTGCTGCGAAGACTCCACCTCGTGCACACGCGAGCTTCGCGGACCCTGGCTCCTGACTCCTATTGCATGATTCCCTCAGCTATGAGCGTGAGGACCATCTTGACTGAATATTTATCCATCAACATATATGAGATATAGGTATTATAACGAGAGCCTTCGCATTTGTCTCATTTGGCAGAATTAAAAAAAATTTATAAAATCATTGAAACTACAAGGTGGGGAAAAATTCAGGTGTATACATAAAATAAATCTTCAATATACCAGTAGGAAGAATAGTGGCATCCTGTGTATATACTTGTACGTGAGATGTAACTTTGCCGCACTTTTATTTCAGGTAGCTGAGTCCTGCCTTGGTAATTGCGACAGCTCTCGGATATGGACTATCAGCAGAGCTGGACACATCCGAGCTCCTTTATCGCCTGAGGAACTCAAAAATACCTTCGTTATACACACGTCGTATGTGCGTTGCGAGATAACACGCATGAGTTAGGTCGTCCACTGGACAATTAATCTACGTGTATGTAGATGTCCAGACTTGAAGACAGCGACGATTAATATAACTCCTCTACATTAACTCTGTTCCTCGCTTGATGTTATTGATTTAACGGGAAAATAAAAATCTCCATCGACGCATCATTATGGAATAATCATTTATAACACCCGCGAGTATAGACAGCGACTGCGTGTATGTGTGCCTGTGTATATACATATTATACATGCATGCTCCCTGACACTGTCAAGTGGATAAATGATCGCAAAGATGCTCGATCTGTTTCTATTTCATAGCGAATTAATTTTTGATATGACATACACTCGACTTGTATTATTGCATATATATATATATATGCGTATGTGTCCGTGTGTGTATTATCCAACTAATTCATTTGCCTAAACAATTTACAAAAGGAACGAGGCGGACCTCCTGTTGAGAGGTGAAAAGAAATTCCATTTACGAACGCTAATTGGGCAGCTGTGAGTCCGCCACACCCTGTACTGCTCTGCCGCTCACGAAGAAGAGATATATCAAATATTTTGCGAGGCAGAGAGGCAGAGTAGACCGAGGCGCACGTTCAGGATCCTCGAAAATCGATGCAGCGGACGCTGCCTGCGGGATTTATCAAGTAGCGACGTGCCACGAACAAGTTTACGATGTTCGTCATTATTCCCGCAACTTTAATCGCTTGAGAGAGAGATACCTCTTCCTCATGTACACTTATCGCAGTTATCGTCGGATATTCCCACTCGGCGCATTCCCACTCGCTCGGCTTGGCCCCGAGGTGAGAGAAGAATTCTTCTTTAGAGCTCTCTCTCAAAGATGAAGCAGTGTAGAGTAAGCCTCATTCCGATTACTCCACGATACACAATGCCCGTATAAGACAGAGTGTATATACATCTTGAATAAGCTCGTGAGAGTAAAAAAACAAGGCACATTATAATTATTTTGCTAATCGAGTAATTTGACAGGAGCTAGAAATTGTTTTTGTAATTGATGTAAGAGAATCGTGAGAACTCACTTCCTCTCGACAATTGGTCTTTATCAAATATAATTAAACAAACCGATTAATGCATTGTGTGGTTCATGTTTATGTTGATACGTTTTTAGGGTGAAAATAGGCTAAAAAATCGCAACTTTGGAGTCCCACAAATAGGCTAAGGAGACAAAAGTTAGATCGAGAGATATACGAGTCCAATGTATTTCTTCAGTCTCTCCTCAACTTCCAAGGTAGAGTTATCCAAGTACGAACCCCAGTCGCTGTTGCTTAACTCTGTTGATCTCAATGATTAATACACAAAATTTCTAACTGTGTAGGTTCATCGAGGATAATGGAAGCATGTAGTCGTCCTCCTCTCTCTATACTCTTATTTTGTCAGCGAATGAAAGAGAGAAGTGACTGAGTGGTGATGATCAAAAATGGATGTCACAATGATTAAGAGCGCGTGCAACGAGAAATGACCGCCTATTATCGACTCAATCGATGATTCCTTTACGTGCCTATCCCGTCAGCAAAAGAAGAAAGGAAAAGTAGGATGTGTATCAGAGTCGAAGGCTGTATCCTGCTCCTGTAACCTGCAGCCAAGAGAGAGATTTCTTCATGAGATATCAACATATAATCACAAGAGAGAGAAGCAGCATCAACTCAACTCTTCGAAGCAGTGGCCACATACAACTCATATCTATTGCTTTTCTTTTTCCGTGTCGTTTGGATCGACACACAGTCGATACCAATATGTGAGATGGAGTTATCAAGATATACGTACGACAATGGAACGGAGACGTTGACGATTATTAGTGAAACGATCTGTGGGCTCGGGGAAATGGTTGTAAACCACCAGAGACGTTTTTACTATACATTATATCCACCTTTGAAGACCAATGCATTCTCCAGAGGAACCTCTACTATATCGAAACGATTTATCAATGCAAATGACTTTGTCCTATAACTTGAGCTAGCTTTTATCATTCAGAATCAGTAGTCGATTGCAACCATATGTATATATGTATACCTATTCAATTCCTCAGGAGAAAAGTGATTTCTCAATGCCTGATGATTGATGAGTAGATGTAAAAATAAAAGCAAAGAAAAAAAAAGTTTACTGTGATTTTGTCACACGACTCTCAATCATGATTCATGAATAATATTAATCGGGCATTAATCGTTGACTCTACCTCCATGAATGCAGATTCATACTGAGGCTTCTCGCTGCTAGTGCGAGAGTTACGTGGCTCGGGTGTATAGGAAAATACATAATCCGACCATTAGGGGTGACTTTGCTCCAGGGATGATGACGCTATAGGTACATATCGTACACAAGGGTGGTGGGCGGTCTGTGTGCGCTCATGAGACTCGTGCCATCGTCATAAAACATCGATACATCAAGCTTTGCATGCCTGATATGGGAACACCAGTGGACCCCGACCCTCGTTTACTGTGTTTTAGCCCTACTTATAAGTGCGAGAATTACTAGAAAACGTGATATAGTCCTAACGTGGAGAATCATGTTTTATGTCTGTGAGAAAAAATGAAAGTATCGTGATAATAAATTTTATATCGATTTTAGTGGAATAGAAAAAATGGGGATTAACTTGGCAAATTGTTGGAGATCCTTCAGAAAAATAAATAGCAATAATTGCATTTTAAACCCACCAATACCAGTAAATAGACAAAAATAATAATACTATGTTAATTAAATAGTTTGTACTTCATAGAAGAATATTATTGTTGATTTGGGAATAATTCGCATTCAAGATAAAAGAATAACTTATTCCAATACAGATTGAGCGAATACTCGTGTCGTGTATTAGTATCGGGGAGAGCATATATGTTATAGTTTATATCATATACTTAATCCCCTGTTGACGTCGCTGACTTGGCACTGGATTAAAGTCTAGGGTCTCATGTTAGTCACAATCTCGACCCTCTTCCTCACATACAGATGGTTTATATGACACGTGGCCTTATTTTTTTTCTTTTCTCTTAGATTTGGTGGGGTGGTGGGTTGACTTTGAAAGGGGACCTTGAAGAATCCAGATCACAATTGCCGAGACACATCACCATCATGCATCAATGATCTGAGGTATAACTCCAAACTGCAAACAAAAAGCACATAAATAAATGTCATAGAGAGACCGAGTCCACTGAAGGACCAGAAACATAAATAAATAAGTGAAGCAGTGTGCAGTGGATAGAGGTGAATTTTTTGAAGGTGCAGAGACGGACGCTTCTTCGTCTCAAAGGTGCAATGTATAGCTAGCACCTCTAGCACCTCAAGATGCTCGCTATATTGCGACGATTTATAGTACGCGGAGGAGTCCGCCCTCCAAGCAGTGTATCTTCATCTGAGAAGACGTTCCCGCCTGTTTTAAACCGCAAAAGGCGAACCTCTGTCAGCTATGCATATGGTGATGGCGAAGAAGGAAAAGTACCTGACGGTATACGTGCGATAGCCACGTCAGTCTTTTTTGCTTTTTATATATACCTGGTGGCATCAACTTTGTGCTGTAAAAATTAATACGGGCAAATACAGAGTCTGCGATTTCTGCTCTGAGATATTTATTTCTATTTGTCTATATCTATATCTATGTAGATAATGCGAGATTTTTTATTGTAAGCATGATGACATATAAGCACCAATTGATACAATAAGTCCTGATGCTATACTTTAGAGTTAATAAGAGCATATAAAGCTAACCAATCATGATTATTATACAAATTAGTGGGAGAATAAATTCGCTAAATTCGCCATGTATATTAACAAGACTCTTGTGGTTTTTTAAAGTCTAAGCGATAAAAATATAGGTCGTATATATATATGTAGCATGCGATATCACAATTGAATATCAGCTTCGTGCGCGACAAATGACAATTTTTTTTTATTTCCAACCCATGTAACGTATAATCCAAACTGCCGCGGGACCTCGTGCAGTGGATATGTGTGACGAGCCCGTTCATACGACAATATCGCTCGCGACATTATTAATCGGCGATTTAATCGCCTGGCCTACTTCCATAAACGCAAAACGACCATAGTCATCAGGTACAGCAATGTCGATTTTTATTTACTTATTTATTCGTTTTTTTTTTTTTTTAATAATAGAACTCGTGGTATTTCGTTATGCCAGCACAAATGTCATAGCGCCACCCTATACCCAATGATAATAAGACACCTGCGTTCCATCAGCGTTTCCCGATAAACATCGTGGCTTTTGGATCAGGACAAATAATAACACGTTTGCCAACGTTGTATTTATGTTGAAAAGATATTCCAATGGATAATAATTGAGAGAAAAAATAAAACAAGAAATAAAATCACAGGAATTTAAAACATTTTTACTAAGTATATGAAATTGAGATCAAAATCGTTAGTTGATTAAATGAGCATGGGTGGATAATGTGATAAATCAAAGAGTAAATCATCCCTGACTAAATCGACGTTGTATGAGCGTAAGAGGGTGGTTCATAACGGAGGGTGAGCGGTGGTTACCGGTGTGAAATGTTCCCATGGGGGGTCCTGATGATCACGAAGAAAAACAGGGATGAATCAAGGGAAGGGAAAGAGGGGGTCGTTTCAATATAGGCATCCCTCGCCACTGTCCTTCTGTATCGAACACGCTCTAGGACAATATGTTGGATATCTTCTGTTGAGCAGAGTACCGATTGAACGAACAAGCACACTTATTATCTCGTTATGTACATAGCATGTCGAATGCAATTTGCTATCCAGCATGAAACAACAAAAGACACCTCAATGCAAAAATAAAATATTGTTTATAATTGAAATTACCATCAAATACCTGCACGAGTATTTAGGCGTACACATCTAAAGCTACATATATATGTATATATATATAGTCTGGCTGTATATGTAAATTTTGAACATAAAGAAGAACCTAATCACAGTGTGGGCATACCGATAAATCTCACCTTCTTGTCATTCCTTGAATCACAACTCACCCAGTAATAACACCTAGCGAGAACACCGGAGCTGTTATTTGGGTGTATATATATATATCTGCCCCCGAGCCAATCACACTTCTTCTTTTTCTCTATATACCTCTTCCTTCACTTTATTTCAAGTTGCATCAACTTAACATCCCTGCTATCTATAAAATATAATGAAAAATTAATAAAATATAGTTCTCGATAAAAAAATCTTTGCGGAAATTTAACGAGTCATTCAGTCATTCCAGTGGATGATTTGCTTGGCAGTATAAATGCAAAGATTTGTGTGAGATGGTGGTATACACAGAAAATAAAACCCCGCTGGATTTCGGATCTCCTGGCCCAATCGAGGGGTGGATATGCGGCGACATTTGAGGGTGGGCTGCAACTATCGTTGACAGAGTCACCCTCGAGTGACAGGATTAGAGATTAAATAACCAGCATCCCAGGAGTTAACCATCCCTTACGGCTCGACGAGCCGCATCCCGATCAAAGCGCATTTGAAGCCTATACCAGTGGCAGACATATAATACGACGGCAATACAGCAAAAGCATAGAGGGGACTGGATACCCGTGGAACCCAAAACGAATTGACGTCGTTTTGCTTACCGCAATTATATCCTTCACACTCACAATCATGTGAATTTGGCCCACATGATTAAATTAAATGCACTTTATTAATTAATTGATAGATAAGTAATTGCTTCTAAGCTCTCTCCAGTTTTCAGTTATACTAAGATAATTTTTTCTCGGTTCCTTCGATTGGCGTTTACCTTCGGATCGAACGTCAGCGAGCATAATTTCTGCTCTTGTCTTATACGGGATTGAGATTCTATCAGTCTTGCTGAAGGTAGTAGTTGTCGCTGAATATCCGGCAATTAAGGCGGGCTGGAGGAACGTCACGAGAACCGCCCAACGCTTCGCTTAAAGTCCATATGATATTATGATGCGCGTGCGCTTTCATGTAAAGCTATACCCGAAAATTTATAATTGCCGACGATCGTCATAATCTCTTCATATTAATCGCGTGTGTCTCGTCGTATACATATGACTAACTGCGCATCTGTTTCCTGCAACCCGACCACGACGAGCTGATGCTTGAATCAATGGGGTGGTAGAAGATATGGACTTCGCAGTGCGTACATTATTACGTACGTGGTGCATACTTAATGTAATCCATTAAAGTCGCAGTTATGCGCGCCATATTCTTATCTGCATTGGCGAATCACATATTATGCCCTCTCTGGTATCAAAGAGGATGAGAAAAATCCTCAAGGGCCACGCAAACGGAATTGAATCGCGATCGGCGCGTCCTCAGACGATGCATTCACATTTCAAGAAGCTGATGCACCTGCCGCGAGATTAAATTTGACGGCATCGATGCTAATCGAGAGAAGCTGGCTCATCGAGAGGCTATAGTGTATTACATAGACACACTCGTATGCTCGAGATAACATTTAAGCAGGGATAAGGACATCGATAAAATAATATTAGTCTTGATAGCACATCTATACAGAGGGTGGTAATAATGATCATGGGAATGCATTGGGAAGAAGGGCAGAAGGGCGGGAGGAGTTACCATCCAACCGTTAATAATGTAAAGGGATCAGTGGGCAAATTTCATAAATCCTATTTGATCCGTTGACATAAAACAAACACTCCCACCATACGGCCATGTCGATTTTACTGTGGGACTCTCACTGGCTCCATATACAGAATGCCCAAGCGGATTATCGTCGCTTGTGTTGTTAAATAAATCGCCTCGCCACCTATTTATATATATATATCCTCTATTTTTATTTTTTGATTATAAATTTGTAAATCAGCATTTTTATCCGTTCATAGATCAATTGAATAATATTCACAGTGGCATTATGTCATATACCATTTGTAATTTAGTCTGTATGTATAGCTACACTTCAGAAGGTATAATTAATCGATAAGTGTGGTAGTAATTGAATTCACGTGGCTATTTAAATTGTACAGATTCAACTCATCACGAAATGCACACTGGCCTTTATCACCTAACAAAGCTACAAGTCTCCTTGAGCATACGTCTTTTATTTCTCTCAATGTATTCGACCCTCGACAATAATGGCAATAACTCTCGTTGTGAGCACACCCATCGAAAAGGGCCATACACAAGTGCGTATAAATGCGTGCTCACACGTTTGTCACACGAATTTATTCAAGCACTCGTCAAAGCCTCTTTTATAGTAACCCTGTGAGTTGGAATTAAATTATCATCTTTGTATTTTCTCGCCCTAACTTACATATATA
>JABSMT010001362.1:0-10536 GCA_018902335.1 Eumacrocentrus americanus | reverse complement strand
AGATTTTATCGTATCTCTCAAAGTTTTCGAGATATTTGTAAAAATAAAAGTGACTAAAATTTTTCATAATTTTTGAGATCTTCTTTTACCGCTTTAAAAATCTGGAAAGTTAGGTAAATTTTTCTGGCCACAAATTGTTCGTTTTAAAAAAGGCGCCAATTCAACAACTCGTGCTATCATCTCCCCGTCCTGGAAAAAAAGCCGCGCGGTCTCTCGCCGACCCTACTTCCGTATCGCCACCACTTGTAACTCATACCCCTCCTGCCGCTTCTGCGCTGCCATTCACACACATATCCATGCGGTAGAGTCAGTGTACTCTGGATGAAACGTAGGCGACCGTAAATTGGCGGGGAGGCCGATACAAATGGAGGGAAAAATGCCGGAGGGATGTGTTGTAACCTTGGCCCTGTGGCGCTATACAGTAACGTAGATTTTTGCTCTCAAGCTATAAAATACTCGGAATGGAAAATTTAATTATAGATAGACATATACTATTCATGCATTCGTGTAATCCTATAAAATATTTCTTTGTATATTGCAGCGAACCTTGGTGATTCTCTCGCTTTCCTGGGCAGTTCGTTCCAACGTAGAGAGTCTCTTCGTCCCCGCGCGCTTATTTTTCGTAGGAGTTGGCTTCTCCTCTGTCGATTGGTCCTGTGAAGAAGAATCATTTCAATAAAATACAATAAGAAATTGAGATATTGTAACGAAGATAATTCGAATACTAAAGTTAATCCGTCGGATCAATGTCGCCTGCTCATTCTCGCCATAAAGCAGGGACTTGTTACACAATAATTACATTAGTCTCAATCAATTCTTTAACATTTTCCATATCTAATAACAAGTCTCAAGCACAAAGAAGCGTCTCGAATGATGACACGAGGATTATGTTGATGCAAAGAAAACTTTCAGGGACATGATGATAATTCTGTAGTGAAGCGGTAGAAGGAGATAAATCGAGATAACTTACTCATTCAAAGTGTCTTATAAAATTGATTACAACTCGAAAACTATGGGAAATACGACGAAAATGCAAAGGACCTTTTTTTTAGAGAATTTAATTTCCTACAAAAAACGTTTGATAACATTTTATCGTATCTCTCAAGGTTTTTGAGATATTCATAAAAATAGAAATATTGAAAATTTTTCATTATTCTTGAGTTATCATTTTTTACCGCTTCACTAATGAATTATACAGAGGTTTGATAAGGCTATCGACGACTATTGAACCACGGGTGATTCTCGCTGTGACTATTTGTTTAAGTTTCCCGCCATAAAGCATCAAAATTCAATTACTATCCGTCCAACATGTTTCAATGAATAATTTCATCAAGATTATCAAAATGAAAATAGAAAAAAAATTGATTTTCTTGATGCTTCTTCTTTAATAATGACCAATGATCCAGTCTGAAGTGATTTCCCGCCTTTTTGAATGCCAACCCGCCGGCATGGAGTGCAGCGACTCTCCTTCAACAAGAGTCACAAATAAAAAACATCCACCATCTTTGCCAATGAAGGACATATAGCGCAGCTTCAAAAAATCACTGAATTAGCATTTGTGGGGCATAAACGACGCTTCTGGTTGGAAATAAATGGGCCAGATCTACGGCTGATTGACGGGAAATGATAAGGCTTTATCGTATGGCAATTAGGAGCCTCGAATTTTCGAGATACCGAGCGTTACTCCGTATTTCAGTCACCGCGCGCCGCCTTGGCATGAAAACTCGGCTTGACGAAGGGTTTTAGATGAATTTCAACGACTTACCTTGGACGCATCGTCAATATTGTTGTCATTCTTGGTCTCTGCCTTGATATCGGACATTTCTTCGCACGTCAATCACACAATAAACACGGCAATACCACGGATTTATCAACGACAATTCGCGCTGCGCCCGGTCGCACTGTTTATACGATAAGCAAAGATGGCGGTTAGCGTGGGTCACGTGACATCGTTAAACGCAAAGCGGGAGTGTTTGAAGCGACATCAAACGTGATTTGAATTAACTTCGCCCATGGTGACGCGCTTACCCTGTGGTGGCGCGAAATTCAAATCGAACTTTCTATCTTTTTTTTTTTTCATCAAACTTACTTTTCTTTCAATAAAATTAATTGCTTCTGCTTTTAATGAATTTCTAGAACGTTCTTGATGACTCTAGAAGATCCTTGAACAAGCCTGGAACGAACAGATGATAGTTAAAACACAATAGTTAATTATTTTTAATTAATAATGCGAATTATTTGACTCACCCAATAAATATGATCCTCTTCAACAGAACCCGATTGAGATGTACATGCAATGAATAAATAAAACAATTATACTAAGTTTCACTTTTCCAATTTCATTGAAATTTACTTGAATGCTCCCCGTCAAAACCAGAGACTACACTGTCCCTGTGATATTAATTAAATAGTAATAATAATTGTATATAAGTTGTTTTAGTGGGTGGGCATTCTGCGAAACCAAAATCTTGCCCTGAAGTCATCACTGCATGTGAGGAAAGCTGGAGCCGTTGGGGAATGAACAATTAGACGAACTGGACCATTATGACCCAGAGATAAAAGCTGCTTTCTTGAGGCATTTCGTGAATTCCAGGCACACAATGACGTTGTTGCCTCGTCTGGGAACATCACGTAGTCCTCAGTGTGATTGAATATTGCCTGGGCTTTGTGTTCTTGTTTACCTAAGTAACAGAAATATTGATATCATTATCTTTGATTAGAATAATGAGAATTATTTGTTTGTTATGCCAATGATAATATTCTTACCAGTCGTTCCTGCTCCAGTGTATGCTATCAAACATCTGCTCGTCGACAATTCCCACAATTTGATTAACGAATCTTTTCCAGACGACAATAAATACTGAAACATTTCAATTAATAAAATACATAATATAAATAATGTACAATATACTTTCTCGTTTGTAAATATGATTTACAAACCTTTCCATTTCTCGTGAATGCCACTGAGCAAACTTCATAGCCATCGTGTGCCTTGACGAAAGTATTTATGCATCTATTGGAAACACCATCCCACAGTTTGATACTTCCATCTTTGCCAGCTGATGCATACGTTTTAGCATCAGGAGCATACTTGATACTGGTGATTCCTGCTGTGTGTTGATGACTCGGTATGCTGCAGACAAAGCATTGAGCTGTGTTCACGTCGTACAGTCGTACAACAGAATGATTTGTTCCAACAACGAGAAAATCTCCAGTTGGATGAAAGGACAAGCATCGTATTTGATCAGCGTCTGTTATCGTTCGAAAAGCTTTTTTCACACTGGCTTTACTGAAGTCAAAGAGTTTCACCGAGAAATCCCGACTGCCTGAGACGAGAATCGGTTCTCTTGGATGAAATTCCAGACAAGTAACTTCCTCTAAATGATCGTAGAGGGTTCTAATCACTGGATGACCACCAGCTTGGTCTCCAGGTGCCATTTCGTCTGGTGCGGACTTTGCCAACATTCTGTCGACGTCTAGAATTTTTATAGAGGCGTCTACTGAGCCTGTAGCTATTAATTGACCATCAGCAGAGAATGCTCCAGCTCTACAATTGCCTTTGTGAGATGTAACGTAAGCTGTTTCATATTGGGCTGGCTCTGGTGCCTGTGTTTGTGTCTCTGTTTCGTATTCCAAGTCCAGACCAGGTCCCAAGGTATTGTCGAAGTTGACGTATGAAGGCACATGGTTGTTTTCTTTCTTTGTTCTGTCTGGCTCGTGGGCCATGCCAAGGAGCATCAGATGAAGTAATCTGTCTGAAGGTGGGCATGGTGGCTCTGCTTGGATCATATTGGACATCTGGACGGCCAGAGTCTGATGTCCATCGTAGAATAGTTGGCTGTAAAATATTGTTCAGATTAGACATTGATAAGACTAAGTTCTATTGTACAATATACAAAACAAGAGTTTTCATGTGTTTAATACTGCAAATTTGTCCTTTTCAAATGTTATACCTTGAAAAAATAAAGAAATGAGGCATGAAATGAGTAATACATTGGGCAAACAGCATTGTTTAGCGAATCAATAAGACAATGGGAAAGAATTTGAATAATTTGTTGCAATAGAACCTCGAAGATAAGTCTATACCTGATGATAAGCCTATAAAGAGACTCTCTGTTCTTGATAACATTCTTGGGATCGACTTCGGGATCCTTTATCCCACTGTTTTCCGTCATCCTCGTTGGCGACTGAATTTTGTCGGCTTTTTTCCGTTACACGCTCAACAAAACGCCCATCAATCGATGTGGCCAAACATTGAGGTTATGTCGTGTTGTTGTGATTTTGCTTACGTTTTCCAGGCACGGCTGCCCCCTAAAGGACACATTTTATTGGATAGTGATAGAGATCTGGAAGAATTAGCCAATTACGACTATTTATTTGTCGAAATAATGAGTGCCATGACAATGTCAGAATGGCCGAAAAGACGATTGATGAAAAGCTAAGTTATTACGAAGCAAATCTTCCAGGCGATTCCAAAACCTTTGGGTCGAATCACGTCCTTAGGAAGAGGCTTCCACTTTCATTTCCCAAGCGGAATAAGGACATTTACATTACGAATAAAACTAATTTCAAGGTAACATTTTATTTGTATTGTTAACCTACAAAATTTTGTATTTACATGCATATTTTAGTTATTCTTCTTCTCAATTAATATTGAATCACTTTCCAGGCACAGCTGAACAAATGTGAGAAGCTCCTTGATGCTGGGGAACCAGAAATCATTATCCATGGTCTTGGTGCAGCGATAAACCGAGCTTGCAATCTGGCCCTGCAGTTGAAGAAGAATCATCATGGGACTTTAGATTTAGATATTCGTACTTCAACTGTTGAGCTTACTGGTACGATTTTTGAGCAATCAGTAGATCACATTGCTTGAGAAGAGAATTTTTAATAAGCACTAATTACTCCCTTTTAATCTTGCAGATGATCTTGAACCCCTCACTGACGATGGGGACTATGAGATAAATAGTCGACAAAACTCGTCAATACACATTAGAGTATTTAGAACAGTTGTAATAGGCTCCCTCAAATATTCTAAGTAACACCATCTTCAAGAGTATTTAACATTTATTATTTAACTAATTGAACTCCACTTCCATCAACATGTCTTCCTGGTGAAAGGGATTCAGTGTCTTGCTTTGAAAAATGATATTTTCTCTTAATGAATTAGTCCACTGGTTGGGATTAACAATTTTTGAGATATGGATAAACCTCGTGTCCCTCACGATATTCACAATTTTATTGGCTTTGAAGTTGGATGAAAATTATTTCTTGGGTTACTCGGGGTGGTGGGTAGTTTTCTCGCCACTCTTCATTGCTGACGGTTTGAACACGTATTTCTGTGCTATTATATTCATTAGGATGCACATGGAGGGAATGATTAAAGTGGGAATATTGCGAGCTCTTTGGAGTTTAATATCTCTACTATTGATATTTGTTTTTAAATATCTCCTGTGTAAAAAATTGTCTGGTCAAAGCAATCTCGAGTACTCAGAGGTACTCAGTCCAGTCTTTATTCTTCTTCAATTGGTTGCTGTAAGAGCTTGCCAACTTCACTGACCAAGGTATTACTGTGGAGAGGATGTTCATCTGCCCGTTGTTTTTTTCACGTGGAGCCCACCCACTACTTATCTGGAAGCTGAATTCAGATAGATTAATTCATTAAATCAATACACAAACTTGTACATTTTTATATCCAACTATCATTCAACGAAATGAAAAATAAGTTTCTTCTTTGAAATATCACGTGTGATATGTTCATGTAAATACTAAAATATCAAAGTTAAAAAATAACTTCGAACATTGTAAATAAATAATGAGAGATGAAGGAAAAGCTAATGGATGTTCTACGTTCTCCAGCTCATACTAAATAAAGAGGATGATTTTTCTACTTAATCTCTTTGAACTACCGTCCTTGTTCTATTCGCGTGTCCATCCTCATTAATACATGCTATACCCGAACTATTTTCAGGCATCGTCTGCAAATCGTCATGGTCATGCCAACAGTAAATCGCTGATAAAAGTGTAATGATACCCCGTGTAATTGACCGGGCTTCTAAATATAAAAAGTAAAGCCCCTGCAGAACGTCGATAATCGATCAATGATTACATGTCACGCTTTACAATAACCAGAAGTGACCAACTTGGAAAGATATCCACCATCAAAGGATAATAATCAACATATTTACTAAAAATCCAATAAATAAATGGATCATCATCATCATAGCATCAGGACCTTCCAATAAAAAGTTCAAACCCCGAGTTTCTTTGCAACCATAAGCTATTTTTGACTTTAACGATGTACTTCAGAATGGAAATGAAGTGTCTCTCATCCACAGAGTCTAGTGGGAGATAACTAGGTCGCCTATCGCATTAAAAGCCTCATGAAGAGTTCAAAAGAGCGCCCGAGGCAAGAGGAGCTCAAGTTCTTGAAGATATATGTTTACAAGCTATCTCTCTATCATATCCCATTGATCTCATCCAATATCTTCCGACTATTACGCGTCCAAGCTAATTTGCAAGGGCGGATGGACACCCTCCAACAATGCTTGGAAATTCAATCCCAAAAATAAACAATCTAAAAAAGCCCACCCTCTCGCTTCCTCTCTGCTCTTTGATGTGTATAGAGAGTAGCCCTGTTAGCGATGGGGCATGTAGTGGGTGTGGGCAACGATATACCACCCTCACCTCCACTTCCTCCCTTTAGCCACCCCTTATGTTCACCAAGATCAATATTCCCAGCCGAAGGGAGACAGAGAATCTCTCGCGTCTGCGATAATTCGTGGAAGGGGTGAGAATCAAATCACTCTATAGGCAAAGCCTGTTGCTGCGAGGCTTGCTCTGCTTACACCCATCCACAAGTCGAGGGTTCTGTAGTTGGACGTGTGTTCCATCGTCCTGGCTCCATACATAGAGATCTTGGCCGCTTGAATTTGCGTCGTTTTTGATAGTTACCTCCAGGTCTAAAGGGTGGGCCAGTGATGTGTGGTGGACTGTGTTCAAGAGATTATGGATGGGCTGGCTAATTGGACCCACGGTAATGGTTTTTTTATAAATAATATGATAAATTAATTTATTTATTGGAAGAATTATTTGTTGGCGCTGATAGAAATTGATTTAGAGGCTTTTTGAGGGGAAGAAACTCAATTCGCAGCATCCGCGCGCGGAGTTTTCTTCCTCGCTGTAGCGCTGGATCTATTGATTATACTCGTCTTCACTCAGGAAGATACTATGGGTGGATGATGGGTAAAAGCAAAATGAATACAAAAACATTTTATGGGACTGTTTTTAGGTACAAATAATGCAACTACACCAAGTCCTGGACCAAATTGCGTGGGCAATTCGACTTCCTTTGACAAACTCCTCGTGACTGCACCGTCCTGGGTTGCAGTCAATAAAGATTTGAGATGGATATTTCCTTTACACACGTATGGCTTTGCGTGTCTCTTCTTCGTGCTGAGCTTCTACACCCTTTTCTCCATTCTAAACCTCAGGTAGTTATTATATCTTTCTCATGTACTAAATTATATATCTTTCCTTTAAATAATACTGTTTGATTTGCACATTGTTGCATTGAACTATTTTTTATCAGATTTAAAGATGAGAGACAAATTAGAAAATTGTTGGACAATTTATTCATTGGATTTTATTTCTTCTCAGGTCCCTTATCTCCAGCAGGCCTTTCATGACATCCATCAACATCTTCCTCTGTCTTCTGGGAGTATCAAGATCAGGATGCCTCTTTATAGACCCCTACAATCTCCAAGAGGTATAGGATTTACGGAATTTTACTACATTTATTTTGTCTATTTCAAGTTTTATATTCAATAATGAACTCAATATGTGAAAAATGAAATTGATTTCCCAGACAATGCCCAAAGTAATTGGCTCAATAATGTGGGACATTGGTTTTCCGTGCGTGACCTCGGCCTTCTGCCTGATCCAGTTGGCCTTCCTCCAACTCACACAGGTATATATCAGACACGAAAGCAAATAAGCGGAGATTGTTGATTAAACTCCTCGGCTTTATTATGACTTAATTACAACGTGACCTTTCCAGCTTAAATTCGGACCGGAAAAGTTGCAAAAGGAGTCGTGCCTCAGCCTCATTATTACTTCCCACTTCTCGTGCATTATCGCGAGCGACGTTGCCTTGGCCTTCCACAATCATTTTATCACAAAATACGTCGTACAAACGATTTTCCTCACTTGGAGCATCCTTCTGTTCCTGACCTTCCTCCACGCTGGCTACAAAATCATGAATCTCCTGAGGACAGTGCCAAACAGTGCCCTAACACGAGAAAATTCTCTGGCTAATCAAAAAGGTATGAAGAATTATTAATGTTTCTTCAACAAAAATTGATCTGCATTGGCAAAAAATTGAGACATTTTTTTTTTTTGATGCTTTAACTATTTTTTTAATGTAGGTATTATGCAACTAGCGATGCTGGCTCCTTACAACAATCTCGCAACATCTGTGGCCGCAGCCCTGGTGCCGACCTTGCTCAGTCAAAAGCTCAAAGCATCTGAGGACAATGAGCCAACTATCAGTCTGAATGGAAATGGAGCAAGTCAAAAAGGTACAGAATAGGAAGACACTCACATTCTTCGACAATAAAAAAATATTTGGCTTAGGATAACAAATTATTAAAATGAAGAAATATTTTTTCATTGAAAGAACAAATTAAATACATGATTATTAGTGTTTTTTGTACATTTCTCTTCCTAACAATTAATCCTTGCTTTCGCAGAACGCGGTTCGCTCAAGAACAAGGACCAGTCGGACTCGACAGTTATATCTACGATGAGAAGCAGTGTCGACCAAGATGAGCCCATGTCCACGGTACCAGAGGTGTATGTCAGACCTCCAACGCCCACTGTATCGACCATGAATCTTCCTATTATCACCGTGTCTTGTCCAAGTCGAAGGAGTTCCCTCGTCAGTAGTCGCAGGGGCAGCGATGCATCCAGGGGATCACGCAGGAACTCCGAGTGTAGTGTGAGATTTATCAATGAGGATGACACTTCACCTATAGCGGAAAATAAGCAGTCGCCGATATCAGATAGGCCCAAGACACCCGAGGGGATACTCAGAAGACACTCGGAGATGATTACGCCGACTGGTAGTACCAAAGACCTCAGAAGATGCTCAGATTTCAGTCATGAGAAGAATAGGAGTTCGCAGTTTGCTATGAAGTTGAGAAGAAATTCGGATTTTGGTAATCGAACGCCAAAGAGGATGCTGCAGCAGGATGATCAGCCGAGACTTCCGCAGGTTTTAGACGTCAGTCCAGTTGGTAAGAATTTCCTTCTCTTTCTATCAGAATTCTAATAGAATGATCTGTTAAGATTATGCAACAGAAAAACAATTCAGTAGTGAAGCGGTAAAAGAAGATAACTCAAAAATTATGAAAAACTTTCGACACTTTCATTTTTACAAATATCTCGAAAACTTTGAGAGATACGAAAAAATCTTATTGAACCTTTTTTGTAGGGAATTGAATTCTCTACAAAAAAGGTTATTTGCATTTTTATCGTATCTCACATAGTTTTCGAGATATTGTCAATTTTGTCAAAGATTTTAATGAAAAAGTTATCTCGACATCTCCTTTTACCGCTCCACTATTGAATTATATTATACATGCTGCATTGACTTTGCGACAGTAATTGTGTGTGCCTGGACAATCCTGGAGGTATCTGGGGTGCACAAACTCTTCAGTGCAGTCAGGATCCATTAGGCTATTGCATTGAAAGCACTGAATGCATTGACAAGCTAAGAGACAATGAGGTTGACGTTAAAATAATTTTCGTTTAAACTTCCATTGCATACAGCTTACTTTTGTGAAGAAGAACAAATGACACGAACAATACTCGTTTGAGCAGGTCGAACGGCATAATGTGTTTGCATTCGTCCGGTTTGATCTGCTTAACGAACCTCTTGCGAGGTAAATTGTTTACCAGATCTATCTTGATTAAACTGGAAGAAACTGAGGAGGCTGCTTTTTTTCTATTCCTTTATCAAGTACTGCTCTGTTGAAGTCTATTCAATCGATTGATTTATGGATCATCGTCATCAAGGGCTGGGACTAAATAACAACTTCCTGTGTAAACATGTTCGGTCTGGTTTGAAGCAACTATAATTCAAACGTGAATTAAATTGAAGGAAGTCATTCACCAAAAAATGCAATGAAATAAAATAAGGTTCTTAAGAACAATTGCCGATCATGGGGACACGTTTATGTTATTACGACACATAATAATGTTCGTAAAGCACATGTAAGTGCCTACAAATTGTCCGCTGATGTCGGTCAAGGACGTTTAGCAAGCGTCGCTAAAACGTTCATCGCTGAACATCACTAAATGGACCTTGTCTTCCTGTCCGGCAAGCTCAAAATCATCTAAAAAAAATGATACAGCTTCAATTTTATGCATTTTAAAAATTCTGTCATTAAAATCATTAAAAAAATTGATTATATCTCGAAAACTATGCAAAATACGACAAAAATACAAATGACCTTTTTTGTAGAGAATTAAATT
>JABSMT010001351.1:0-10543 GCA_018902335.1 Eumacrocentrus americanus | reverse complement strand
ACAGGTTCAACTTAAATTTCAACACAAAAATCGATTGAAATTTAACTTATATTTATAGTTGTTAAAAACTTCCAGTGCGTGTTCTTTAATTTCACAGGATGTTTTCTGACAGTGGACAATTACAACGACTACATGTGCTTCAGAAGCGTCAATTATCTCTGGTTTAAGTTCTAATAAACTGTCGCAGTTAATTATCAGTTATGGAAGCCTCACGTGCATATAAGTGTGACGATTCAACGTGGCCTGGGCCACACTCAATGTTCCACATCCTAGCAGTTTCCCCTGACGATTTTTGTTGGGCATTTTGTAATTGCATTGACCTACGCTCGCACTTTGTGTGTTGGAGACTAATGGATGCCAAGACACAACGAGCCTATATGCAGAAAAGTGGGTTGATGAATCTCCCTCTCTCTGTGTGGTCTCGTTCTCTCACGTGGCGCCTGAGAGACTGTTCTGATTTCCCCTCTGATTCTAATCCTCATCGTTCATTTATTTCCAAGAACATTTTTTTATTCTTATCAAGCTTCCTTGGGGCCATCAAAATCAGTTGCAAATGGGTCGAGTGGAGATAAGACTCGTGAAATGGGCTGGTAATTTTAGATAGAGTTGTCCATGGTCAAGAACGTTTTTTTTTTCTTCACACACATTCATGGAAGGTTGGTCACGACTTTCCTCTGTTATATAAGTAAGTAGCCTCAGTATAGTGTTTCCTCTTCATACACTTATACGCATCAGGAATTGTTGTTACCTCCTGAGATCGTCGTCGTCGTCGTCGTCATTGTGCCGTTACGTAAATGCAATGGCCCGTGTACTTGTGAACGCACGCATTAGAAGTTTATTTTCGGTCCACGCGACCATCATCTCGGTGGATGTGCCACTGACAATCTGTTACAGCTGCAGGGTGTCCATTGCAAGCCACTAAAATGCTCAATGAAAATTCATGAAGTTTCTTTACATAGAAATTAAATATCTCTTTATACGGTATGTGGATATTAAAAAAATATTTACCGTAAGACCTATTATGTCCATTTTTTATGAACGTTTCTAAACAGCGCCAAATCAATGATCCAATTAATTTCAAGCTGCTTCGCTAAAAAATGTGACATAGGAGGACTGGACTCTGTGCCACCGATATGTAGATTTATTATGTTTTTTCCCTCTATTACTCAGTTGTACAATCAAAGTCGACGTCAAATGCCAAGTAAGCGTTCGTTTGAGTCATTGTTCATTTAACATCGTCATTTTCTTTTTCTTCTACATAAGAAACGGATGAATTGATGAGGAAAAGGATCAAGTTCACGGCACGGCACAACCCACGGACATCAATAATCGTCATGACGAGAGCAAGAACACAATCATTTAGAAGAGAAGAAAAAACAATTTTCAACAATCATCAGATTGTTGTTTCGTAACTACATCTAGTCTTCTACGAAGTTTCCTTCTCGCTCTTTGTCTCTCTATATATGCATTCATCAATTGCATACTTGACTTCCTGGCCCTGGATATGCGCTTTGTCTCTTCTCGGATGCATTAAATTGATGGTCTCCTACGTGAAATCCAACGTTGAACTACGTAAAAAAAAAATGAAACAACATAAGTATACAAGTCGTGGCCTTTTTTCCATTATCTTTTTCTCGGATTTCTTTTTTGCTTATCCTCGTCAACTCTTGGCACTTCGGGCTTTTTTCACATCGACAAACGGCTTTCATCCCCACATACACTTGGTCCGGGTCGATATAGGAACGAGAATCTCTTTCTTGTCCCTGGTAATACTTTTCTGGCATAAATATGTGTCTGTGTATATTCATGTTTGTTGCACGACACGAAACTAAACAGACAAGTTGAATTACCGGTTGACTAGGTGCAATGAATAATTACAATGATTATGCTGCTAGAATAATGGATGAGACTCTAGTGTTGGTCAGCTGAGATCGAGTTAAAACATACTGAGCCACTGAGTAGATATATAAATATATAATCGTTATTCTGGCGAAAATAGACACTCATTTGTGAACTTCAAACGTTCGTTTAAATAGCAGTATAAAAATTCAATATGTCATGATGATATATATTATTTTTGGCTGATCATTCTCTTCCTGTTTCTTATATCGTTTTTTCATTTTTTAACTATTTTTCCAGGTCAGCAAAGAAAAAAGTAGAAGATGAGAAAGCCTCGACACATGGAGAAACTTCCCAAGATTCCTCTCGCATTTCGCCTAGACGAGATTCGTACGGGAACTTTCATCTTTGTGAATTTCCACACAAATTCTTGAGCGTTAACTGAAGCAACTATCTTCTCCTGACATTTATCATTGTGTCCCTGATGAATTATTGTTGCAACAAAAATTATTTTTCCAAGTTCAAAGACTCATTAAAAATTGTTTATTTGTCTTCTAAGACAGTCAAGGGAGAGGGCAGTGCTTAGTGTGAAGAGTGGCACGATAACGTGTCCATCGTCACCGCCTGTTGATCTTATCAAAGCCCCAAGGGCTATATATGCCCAGGGCTGAGAGAATTCTCCACATCTACATAGCGACTATAATCTAATTATTAAGTCACGCAAGCGTGTTCACAAAACTTTCACATTTTCGTTTGCCCAGAGGCCTTAAAAATTAATGGAGAATCGAATTAATTTATTAATGACTGCTTAATGGGCCTTAATGATGGTACATTAAACAGTTGTAAAGCTAGATATTCTGGTGTTATGACCTTCAGTCAATTTTTTTTCTTCTTTTTCTTGTCATACCTTTCCATGCCTCCCATCCACAAGGCACGTCTCGTATGTGAGAACAAGTACAACACGCAAGTGAAGTCAGAGAGACGGTAACTAGCGTCGCGGCGCTCCAATATGCCAGTCGATGCTTGTGCGCTCCCTCGACAAGGGACGTCGTTACTCGCGCTAGCAAGATATCCAGCTAAACGATAGCAAACAATTTGCAAAGATCACTCAGTGGTATAACATCTAATGTTTGCAATATAAGTCGTGTCAATTTATTTTCAATCTTAGTGAGTGATTCAAATGCTTGAGGAAGAGCTAAAGATTGTCTAGATTGAAGAGATCACGTTGGAGATTCTCTGAAGACAATGAGGGCGCTATGACGCGCCAAGTGACAAACATTTAAATTAGATCAGTGATAAAAAAACTGAATTAATGAATTAATTATTGGGATTAGTTAGTTGACGTCTGTAAAAGATGATTACCCTACCGATATCATCAGCATCTAGACCGTATGTGACGGTAACGTCTCTGAGTGATGCCAGCGCGCTTCGCAAAAGACCATCGGTAAGCTGATGATCTTGAACCCCATGACCTTCTCTCATGCCCCCTTCTTCTGGCAACAGCATAATCACCAATTGATCGTCTCCATAAAATGCTTATGTGAATTGTCAACACGTTTTTTTTTTCGTTTGAAACTGGTTGATATAAGCAGAAAAAAGTTATTGCATATTTCTGTTTGTAATTTTTTTGTTCATTTTATTATTGTTTTCCGTTTATCGTAGGCCTTGGCAGTTGACTTGGACAAAGAGCTGTCCTTGGAGGCTTTTCGTTAGATTCTCGGATCTTCCCTGACGACGCTTGTAGTCGAGCCAGAGAGTTTCTAAATTCGTATCAGTCTTTTGGGAACGCTGAGGAATTCAACAGAGAGATACACACTGCCAGAGCTCAATGTCTCTGTTGATCACGTTCCTATTTATCCGTCATCCAAGGCGTGAGAATGCCACAGGAACTCGTGTATAATCGCATTATGGTCATAATAAATCTCTAAGAACGATTGGACACGTATTGTGTTTGATGATAGACTTATTAAAGGATATTTCGGTTGATTATTTCTCGAAATTCAATGAATTAATTGGAATATTGTCAAGCTTGTCCTGTGAATTTGCCATAATATTTACTATAAATCCATCAATCTGTCGATTGATAAGCGATCCGTGACGCTGAAAGACGTCCAATGAAATTGATTCGATGTCAGAGAAAGCGATGAATTAATCTCCATGCCATGAGTGCTTATAAATCAAATTTATGAAACTAATTTATGCTGGACTTTGACTCTCTGCCTTGATCCTTTAATTGGTCACACACACCTGGTGTCCCATAATATGTCGTAAAAGTCTATTTTAAATACAGAAGTTTGAGGAAAAGATCTAGATGAAGAATGCTTTTAAATATTTAAAAAATGATGGATAGTTATTTCTTTCGTTCTTTGATTCATGAGCATGCTTCTCTTGATTTAGCGAACATTCTAAAGAACTTCGTGTCTCGCCTGGTAAGTCACCTGCCCAGTGAGTTCCTCGGATTCCGGAAACTCTCAAGGAATTCTCATTTTATTTTATTCCTGAGTAATCGTACTTTATATTTATCCAACTAAATGTTTTTTTTTCTCTAGTAGTGATTTATAGATTAATCAGTAAAACGAACCAGATTAATGGCATCTGGTTGAGCGAGAAGGATTGATAGGTATGGCGTTGGCCATGTGCATATGTTTCCTCGACAACATTTAAGATAATAATGGAAAGCTTGCGTAGTATAATTGGATAAGAGAAGCCCGTTGGGTTGATGATCTTCTTTCTGTGTCACAGCAACTGCTGCGAAATTGTCTTCTCCTCTTCTGTCTTGCTCGAACTAGATGGGCCATTGATCGTTTGTCCAACTGCAACTAGGTGCCTTTAATTAAAGGCCAGCGTTTCAATTTGTTGCGGACGGAAACGAAGAGTGCCTTTGATCAACTAAAGTTCTTGAAGTAGTTCAATGAATGGCACGGAAAGCATCTCGAAATCCGCTTGATGAATTTATTTTCGTCTGGCCTTCAGTGGCGTTAGGTGCACACACAGTCAATTGCGACATCAATCTTATTTATCGGAGAATAGAGAAACGAATTGATCTGCACTGTGATTTTCCCATTGTAAAAATAGATCTACACATTCCCTCTTCAAATATTTATTACAGCAAGTCTCTTATTTATTTTGTCGGTGTGCTATTTTATCAGTTATCAGACTTTTGCTCTACAAATTGTTCAATATCCTGATAAAATTGAAGAAAATCTTTTTTTAGTTTTTAATTCACATCTATTTACTGGACGTTATTTCTAGCCATTGATACAAATGCTATATTTCCACACGTATTCCACTGGGAAAAGCAAACGAAAACGCTGTCAATATCGATCAGTGCATAGAAATGAAACAATGTAGTTTATTTTATCTTACCGTCTGTGACCTCAAATAATTGTTAGATACATTCATTCATGCAGTCACATAAAAAAATTAATATCCAATTTTTTATGTTTAATTGCAGGTCCAAGAGCTCTTTAGCGCAATGAAGGAACAATCATCCTTGGCCAGGGTCGATCGAGACAGAGACCTACAGAGATCTAACAGCAGTGCAGCTGCACTCACGACAATTGGTGCTGACATATCGCCCAGCTCTTCCCACTTTTTCGAGGTGCTTTACGTGGGCAAAATTAAATTATCGCACCAGAAGGTCCCAGAGTCCTTCATAGACGATGCCTTGGTCAAGTTCAAGGCTCATGGTCTGGAGAAATCAAAATCCACAGCCAGCAATCTCCTTGCAGAGTGTCAGCAGCTCCGTCGTCAAGCTCATCTCGGTACTTCCACTGAAGGTCGAAGGGACAGTGGAGATTCCACAACTAGTGACTTAGGAAGCACTGATAATGTATCTGGAACGACTATAATATCTCCATCAACACCTATAGGAGTCACTACGACTCTATGTGGCTCTGTCGAGTCTCTCCCACCGCCTACCAAAGAGAATGACACTCCGGATGGTGCACAAGTTACGGAAAAGGGTCGTAGCTCAAATATGCCCGTGCCAGAGATGATGAGAAATAGGGCAGCTTCCACCGGAAGTGTCTTAGGACCTAGAAGAGGATCGTCGGCGAAAGGAAATGAAGAGCACAATCGTACAATGCTGTTTCAGGTAATTAGTTAATTAATGTGTCACCTTCAATAAGGAGAAATGAAAGTTAGCAGAGTTTTTATAAGAAATAAAAAACTTCGACGGTTTCCTTTGTTTCAGGTTGGTCGTTACGATCTCAGACTTATTAGTCCTGATAGAAAGCAAGTTTTGTTCCATAAACAGCTAAAGGACATTGCCAGTTGCGTTCAGGGACTGAAAAACCCTGAGCACTTTGGATTCATATGCAGAGAAGTAACTGCTGAAGGTTTTATTGGATATATATTTAAATGCCAGTCAGCGTCAGTTGCTGATGACTTAGTTGGAGGTATATATCTTGTTTTTTCAAGCTTCATTCTCTATTAAAAGAAAAAAAACCATTAATAATTATAATTTATAACATTTATATTAGCTATAACGCAGGCGTTCATAGCTACGTGTCATGGCAATTCAGCAAAGAAGGAGAGACATCCAGTATTTTCGTGCGAACACTGTCCTATGGTGTGGTACAACAAGCTCTGCCAAGAAATCGAGGGTCAGAATGACAGAAAAGTGCAGAATATTATTTTTTCTCGTATGGAAATGTTGCCTGAGGACGAGCAAGAAATTGTAGTAACTAAATATAAAGGAGCCGAGGCTGCTGGTGGATCAGGTCGAGAGTTTAGTCTACGTGAGCAAAATCAATTTTTAATGCTACTTCTACGTGCACACTGCGAGTCGAAGCAGTCGAGACACGTCCACGACACTGCAGAGAATCGGTATATTAAATAATATATTCTTTAGAAATTCATTTACACTCGAAATCTGGCTCTTGACTTCTTTTTGTTTTTATTTCTTTGTCCTTCATTGTAGGAGTGAATTTCTGAATCAATACTTGAGCGTTGGCGTTGGCAGCACGATATTCATGAAGGCAAAACGCTCGTTAACAAATAGCTTTGACCACTTGATGAAGAGAAAAGGTTCTCGTGATGATTTTGGTCTTGGATCCCATCACATAAGAGAATCAAATTCTGTTTCGAAGAGTGAACGTCAAAGTCCAGTTGGATCGGGTCCATTGCCAATTGGGGACCTCACTCCAGAATCCAACAGACCTAGATCTCTTCGAGTATCTCCAGAGCAACAGTTGGTTGTTAACACTGGACCAAAGAGCCCCATGATGGACATGTAAGTTGTTTGAACTCATTCCATATATTCATTGGCTTTTTATCGTGGAAAAATAATGCTCAACGATCGTTATACATTGTTCACAGATTTCTCAAAGTGGGCAACTCGCCAAAGATGTCGCCAACAGAGGCAGAGGAGAGCAGTCGAATTCAATCCAGTGGCTCTTGGAGACAAGCCATCTTGAACCGAGTCGTAACTCCAGGCAAAGATCAAGACATGCGAGATAATAAAGGACCAAATGGTAATGCTAAAGCTAATCAGGGTCCAGTGCCCAAGAGATCAAAGGCCGAGCTTCGTGAGCTGTGGAAGAAGGCCATTAATCAGCAGGTGATACTCATCAGAATGGAGAAGGAGAATACGAGGCTGAGAGTTCGACAAGAGGAGGCGACAATGAAGAGGATTAAATTGGAGTATGACGAGTTGAGCAGTTGTGCCAGAGAGCTCGTGGAAGTCTGGGATCTCTTGGTGAGTAAAGAGTCAAGAATTTCCACTAAATGTGATAATCAAATGCTGCTGCAAGCCATCAAACAAGGCGTACCAAGAGGAAAACGTGGAGAAGTCTGGCAATTTTTAGCAGAACAATTTTGTCTGAAGCAACCACCAATTGATGTCCATGAATTTCCTAACTACAATACACCCTACGAGCTTTTACTGAAGCAATTGACCTCTCAGCAGCATGCAATTCTCATTGACCTCGGTCGAACATTTCCCAATCATCCTTACTTCAGCTCTGCACTGGGACCAGGTCAATTGGCTCTCTTTAATCTCCTCAAAGCCTATTCTCTACTCGACCACGAAGTCGGTTACTGTCAAGGCTTGAGTTTCGTTGCAGGAGTATTGCTCCTTCATATGTCTGAAGACCAGGCTTTTTTCCTTCTTCGACACCTGATGTTTAGACGAGGACTGAGGAAACTCTATCTCCCTGACATGGCTGCACTGCAACTTCATCTATATCAATTGTCCAGGCTGCTTCACGACAGACTTCCAGCCATTTATAATCATTTTGACAAACATGAAGTCTCGCCAACACTCTATGCTGCTCCATGGCTTCTCACTCTCTTCGCCAGTCAATTCCCTCTGGGTTTCGTCACTCGAGTCTTTGATTTACTCTTTCTCGAGAGTTCTGAGGTGATTTTTCGCGTTGCTCTGGCCCTCTTGGAGGACCACCAGGACTCTTTGTTACTGTGTGATAGCTTCGAGGAAATCATGGAATACCTAAAGATTAAAGTTCCTGCAGTGGATAAATTAATTTTGGATCGAGTGATGAAAAGAGTATTTTATCCTGACATGGAGATTGCAAAGCAGCTGAACGAGTATAGAGTGGAGTATCAGGTGCTGCAGGAAGAGATGCTGTCAGTAAAACCTCAAATAGAGAATATGGAGAAGTTAGAAGTGCTGAATAAACAATTGACCCAGCAGAATGCTCATTTAAGCTCTCAGTTAGAGGTGGCTGTAAGTAATCTTCAACGTCTGGAGACCACGAGGGCCATGCATCAGTCCTCAGTGCACAAGTTAGAAATGCAGAATCGTAGTTTGGAGGTTACAGTAACGACCCTCGGTGCTTTCATTCAACAATTGGTAGAGACTAGGACAGACATTGAAATTCCTGGGGACGTGAGGAGGATAATAACACAATTGAGTGTCGCAGAAAAGCGTCGTAGTAACAGTGCAAAATTGTTTCCACTAAAAGTAATAGAGGACAACAATAATCGTTATGAGCCAATGAAGAGTAACTCGACTGGTCGAGACTCAAAAAGTCTATTAAAGAGTAATATGGAGCCACCTTATCCATTAAAATCAGCTCTAAGTCAGCCTAATTTAGGCACAAAGCTCGAAAAAATGTCGTCGTTCTTTGCCAATTCGCACAATCACATTAGACAGCAACGTGCACAAATAGCTGCACTGAGAACCGAGGGCCCCAGTGATCGTACTGGCGTCAATAATAATAATAATAACGAAAACGATCCAAAAACAGTAAATATAGACATTCAAATAACGGACACAGTCAGTACAACAACAGATAATGTTTTTCAGAGTGACAATAACTTGAAGATTGAGGGTGTGAACCTGGAGAAGTCAACGTCCTTGCCATTGAATGTTAAAATGAAATTAAAGCCTACAAAATCTGCTTATGAGCTTGGATCGGTGAAGAAAATTCCAACGACTAAACTTGAGGATATTAGTGACTCTATGACGAATTTAACTGGTACAATTCATCCACTGGATTCGTGCAGTGATGTCAATTTTAAATACGGTGGCACAACGAAGCTCAAGTGCATCAAACCCATCAGATTGTCGAGTCAAAGTGGCCAGACAGAGAGTCTCAATAAAGAAATTCAAAGTCAAAATCCGGAAATTGTCACGAGATAACAAATGGTCCTGGTGACAATTCGTGAAGAAAATTAACATGCCGAGCATGCTTTCATGGTCGTTTTAATGTCAATTATGATACTTGTCTTCTGCGTCTTTCAGATTCGTTTTATAAATTCAAACAATGAGAGTTTCTTTTTGTGATTTCTCTATAATAAGGCGAGTAAATAATTCTTGACGATAGAAAACAGTTCTTGGGCTGTAGTGGCCTACGTCGATTAATAGTCAATATTGAGATATAGGGTCACAGTGAAAATATTTTATAGAAAACACAGGTCTTCGTTATTTTTTACTTTACTTCACGTTTAGTGAAAAAAAAGTACTGTATTCGGCCGAAAAGTGACTTTCTCTAATTTTGATCCAAATTAAATTTCGAGACGTCCAACATACTAGATTTATGTTCCTGAACAAATGTCTGTCTGTCTGTCTGTCGTTGGAAAATAAACTAGTCGGGTAATCTTCGGAACGGCTCGATAGAAAAATTTGAAATTTGGCTAAAAGTTACCTTGCATACCAAGGATTAAACTTATCTATTTGCGATTTCATTCTGACTTCCGGTTTGGCGGGCGGAAAAAAATTTTTTTTCTTTCGTCCATAAATAAATGCGTCCAGCAAATTAATTTTTTACGTAACTGTGAATTCTTCTTGATGAGGAATTTAACGTAATGCAAACCATGTCGTTTCTATATAACAGTATTTCACCTCGGCTAATTATTTTAAAGAAACAATATTTTTTTTCTTGGATGAATTGCACAAAATAATGATGAAAAAATGTCGATTTATCAACAAAAAGAACCTCATATGTCTTGCCGTAAAATAGATTTGTTAAAAAGAAAATCTACTTAATAGAATTGTTTAGTAAATATATCTGGATCCAGTATAATAATAGCAGTGTGTGCCAATGAAAAAGAAACCCGAGACATAGAACTGGTATATTTACATGCATATTTGTTACTTGCATCAATGGTCCATGGTTTTGATCAATCAGGGAAAATAGCATGATCACATTTTCAAACCTACTTACACGATGCATAGGGAAGATAATAATCAGAAGTATATAGTAGACAGTGTGATAGTCGAGTTACTGCCATTTTTTTT
>JABSMT010001340.1:0-10543 GCA_018902335.1 Eumacrocentrus americanus | reverse complement strand
TTTTTTTTTTTTTTTATTTTTGCACATCTATCAGTTTTATATTCCAAGCTTTGCATGCCGATGAAATATGATCTAAAATGAATTATTTCAGCTTTGGAAAAATAGACGGAAGTTTTCTTTTCCCCTAAATAATATAGAAATAGTGATTAAATGTCCCGTTAATTTTTTATGATTATGAATTTCTTGTGGAATTAATTGCCATTTAATCTGGGTCTTTAGATCGAAGCGGCGGATAAGCAATTACGTGCAACCCGCAAGTTTCTCGAGGAGCAAGCGAGCGAGAGGGAGATTGAACGCGATGATGCAGCGCGACAGATACACACGTTGCATGAGCAGCTCAAGGAGCGTGAGCGCGAGAAGGAGCGAGATCTTCGCATCACTTCCGAGGTAAGTCTGCATGAGAAACGAGGTTTTCATAAGCCGCAACTAAGATCAGTTTAGTCCGATAGCTTTACTGAACAGTAATAGGGCATTACAAGTATAATAAATTGATAGGGCTGGATCATTTATCATTACATCGTATGTCGCGCGAATTACAAATGGTGTTTCATTTCATTTATAGTGGCATATTATTAATAACAATGTACTGATTGTCACACGACAAAGAGACCATGAGAAACAATGTAGCACCGCATATTCATCCATCTAAAGAACAAATGTAAGACAAAAGCATTCATTTTTAAACAAAAACAGTCATAAGCTTTTGTATTTACACGCGTTTATCATTTCTATACAAATATAATGCTCAATGTGGCTTTTATTACCGTGGGACAGTGAGTATTTCTATATTTTGTTTGCTGCTATTCACAGAGTGGTTTTCAACACAAAAACGTGTTCATAAAGTTCACATTCATTATGATATTTATTTTTTGTTTTGGAGTAATTAGTATTATAATGAAGCTTTTGTGAAGTAAAAGAAAAAGGAGAGTAAAATTGCCAACATCCGACTATCTATCTATTAACTCATTGAAGAGCTCTTTTCTCTCTTTCTCACTGGTGACTTCTCAATTGGTAGTGGTGTAGAGCAATCTTACTCGACTTGATATAGAATATAATAACAATTAAGCTTATAACACGCATCACTGCTAATTTTATTAACACGAGTTTTTCTGCACTGTGGTCTTGGTTTTCTATTTGACACACACACTCAAAGCAGTCACCTTCATTGTCGCCCGAAACGTCGTTGGCCATCCCCTTGCTTCAGGTGCCTGAAAAGGCAGCAGCCGTGAGTGACTTTTTTTACTTTAACCCATGATTTTGTTTATTTATATTAACGTTAAAAATAGATATATTTATGTTGCTGGGAATTTCTTAAAAATCTGCTGACAATTAATTAAAAGATTTAATCTTTTTATTAGTAATGGGATCAATGGGCTTTTATCATTTTATATTTATTGCAGTAATTAGTTAAATAATAATTCATCATTGAGGAATGAAAATAATAATAATTATCTTTCAATACTAGGTGGAAGCTTTAGAATCGCAAATGCGTGAAATGTCGTCAATGATATCGGACACGGACGCAAAAAGATCTCAGACTGAATCAGAGTTAAAGACAGCCGTCGAGAAAATATGGGAACTACGAGACATAATAGTTGACTTGGAGCAGCAAATTCAAGCGAAAATCGAGAAGGAAGACGTGCTCGAGAATAAGATCGATCAGATGCAAGAGATAATCTCAGCCCAAACGCGACATCAACAGGAGTTAGTGCAGGAGTTAGAGGCAATGAAGATTGGCGGTGAGGACAGTCAGCTCAATGATCATATCACTCATCTTCAAGAGGAGCTGCGGAAGCATAAATTGAGTACAGAACATTTCAACGTCAACTCAACAGCTCTCAAGCAAATGAAGTCTGAGCTGAGAGAAATGCAGACTCATCTGGACAAGAGAATAAAAGAATTGGAGGCATTCCACATGTGTGGGTCCAATTTGAGTATCAGTCAACCGAGTGAAGACGTGTCGATACGTGATCAAATCGATGCAACACGCTGTCCTACACCGGATGATCCTAATGGACCGCCGACTCTTCCCCTCGATCAACTTCTGAAGTTGAAGGAGAAACTTCTGAAGCACACAAGAGCTGAAGAGGTGGCTTTCAAGAGAATCAAGGACCTTGAGATGCAACTATCAGCTTTAAAGATGCACAATGAGGTTTGTTATCAATTCAAATTGTTTACGCATACGTATCAGACTTTATGGAATTTTATTTATACTCCATTCTTCCAGGAATTACAAGCAGAGCAGGAGATTCTTCAGCAGACTGCGTCTGAGCGGCTATTCCAACTCGAAGCGATGCGTGGACGGTTGGAGCAACAAAAGCAGAGCGCACCGTTCGCACAGAGGCAGGCCACATCACGACTGGAGATCCAGTTGCACGAGGCCAATGCGAAGCTTCAGTCCATGGAGCAGACAGTGGCAAATAAAGATATAGAGGTAATTGACACATTACAATAGCTTAAACATAATTAATTACTCAATCAATAAAATTCAATCATCGTTGTTTACAGCTGAAGGATATAAGGATTCAACTGGATCGTGCAAACCACCTTTTGTATACAAAGCAACAGGAAATCGCCAGTGTTGTTCAGACTGAGAACAACATAATTCAAGAGTTGAAAGATCGTCTGGATATTCTGGAGCAAGAGAAACGAGCCGTAGAGTCTAAGCTCAACACTCAAGAACGTGCACAACAGATACCTCAACTACTAGACTCAATGCTGGCTGATAAGAATGAAGAGATCGACCACCTCAAGGAGCAGCTTTCGAAGAAGGAGAAGCAGCTTGAGGCATTAACGTCTCTAAACATTGAAGAAAGTCATTTGGGCAAACAGAATGAGCCTAAAAACAGTGCTCGTACATTAAGCGACATTCTTTCTATCCATTCTGAGTGTGAGGACGTCTCTGAAGCTGTTCGAGAAGCTTCAAATGTCATGCAGAATCTTCCTCACAATATTTCCTCTATCAAAGCCGCACTGTCAGTTCATTCCAAGGATCAGCTTGATGGGTCATCAGTGCCTTTCATAGATCTACAGAAATCAGAGGTGCAGGTTCCCCTATTGGAGTTAGGCAGTCAGCAGCACAGTTTCGGAAGTCCTTCGCACGTTTCACATCCCCAGATCTCCCTTTCTACTGGTGGAGACACCACAAAGAGTGATTTCTACTTGAAATCACCTCCAGTTGGATGCAGTACTGCCACTGACTTCACTGGAGGCTCTGTGGCTAAATTAAAAAATACTCCTCGATCTTCAAGTCTACAGATAAATAAAAAGACTGAAGCTGAAGTACAAATACAGGCTTTGGATCCAAATTCATCGAGACCTCGTATAGAAGACTTGGAAAATCAATTGAAAGCAATTCACCAGGAGCTGCTGGCAAAATCAGCGACTTTGAGTAAACGTGAATTGGAACTCGATGCGTTACAAAAAAGTCTTGATGAATTACGTGCAGAATTTAAAGATTCAATTGAAACTCTCACACGTGATAATATATTCTACAAGAGTCAATATGAGTTATGTCAAGAGTCCGAGAGTAAAATTAAGAGGGATTTAGAAGAAGTCGAAGATTACCTGAAAATTAAAACTGAAGAATTGGATGTTTGTAAGGAGAAGATTCAGTCGAATGAACGAATATTTATTGATTTACAAAATGAAAATTCTTCATTGAAGGAGAACATTGATAAAATACGCGAGGAAAATGCTACATATAAAGTTACCATTCGTGAAAAGGCTCAAGAACTAAAGAATTTAAAAGAAATAATTTTCGAGAAAGATATCACAATCGAGACTATTCAGACGAGGAATGAGGAGATTGAAAATGAAAACAAGCAGTTGTATGAATTCAAAACAAAGTTCGAAAGCTGCAAGAAAGAACTTATGGAAACTCAGATTGAAATACAAAGACTAACTGATGGTATAAATCACAGAAATGAACTAATTCAAAGGTTGGAAGAGATGGCCAGACGTTCGAGCTTCTCTGGAGCCTCGTCAGTCAGTGATAAGGATCATGAGATTCATCATCTGCAGGAATGTATCAAGGAGAAAGAAAAAGTGATCAGGGAAATGAGCGATGACAGCAAGAGCTTGCACCGTAGCTTAGAGACTATTCGAAACAAGATGAAAGAGTCTGGAAACGTGGAGGAGCTCCGGAAAAAATTACGAGACGAGAGAATGTTCAGTGGAGAATTAACTGCGATGGTGGCCAAATTGAAGCAGGAATTAGAAATCCTCAAGGACGAATCTATAAGAGAATCCACAGAGGGACGAGACATTGAAGATATGGTTCAGCGAGAGTTAAATCTGTCGGCTGACTTGGACAAAAAGATCATGGATGCAATAGAGAGTGAATCTGAAGAAATGTCAGCTCGAAAGATTGAGATGCACTCGTGTAATTCACTAACAATAAAGCCAGTTGAGCAAGATTTGGAAAAAATCATGCAACAATACACAGACATTCGTAAGAAGCTAAAGCAGGCAAATAAATTGAACGAGAGTTTGAGTAGTCAAAAAGATGAGTTGGAGATTGAGCGAGATATGTTAAAAACTCAAATAGCTGAATACGAAGAGAGAATACTTCAGATTAAAGCAGATCTGGATAATGAGAGTAAGAAAAATACCGATTTGACTGATCGCGTGTCGAGAAAAAAAGCAAAGATACGTGATTTGGAAAATCAGTTGTCAAAGGAGAAGACTGCCGCACACAATGCACAGCTACAGGACTCTGAGCTCATGACGACGCTAAGAATGAAATTGGCATCCTCTTTGCAAGCTGAAGAACAGCTTCGCAATAATTTGGCTTCTATGAGAGAGCAGCATAAATTATTACAAGTCAAATTGAATACATTGAAAGAACAAATAGAGTCGGGAGGATCTGGAGAACCTGTCGCGTCACCAATTCTACAGGAAGCCGATCAGAATGATCTCTTGTTAGCCGAGAAGTACGAGAAAGTAATGAGGGAACTGATTGAACTGTCAGACAATCTAAAAACCGCAGAGGCTGAAAAGAATCGTTACGAAAGGGAACTGGAGATTCAATTGGATGATCGTGAAACGTTACTAAGCAAAATCGCATTAATTGAAGGTGTCAAGGAACATCTACAGGCTGATTTAAAACGTACCCGAGACGAATTAAAGACTTCCGAAGAAGATCGCAAATTTTTACAGAAGAAAATAAACTCAATGTCGGAAGCAGAAGAAAAGCGACAGAAGTCACGTGTCGACGAGTTAACCGAGGTGAAAAATCTCCGGGTTGAACTGAAGAATCTGAAAGCAGTCATGAGAGATTTAGAGATCGATTCAACGGAATTGAAGAGACAATTAGCCGACTCGCAGGTGGAACAAAATCAGATGAAAAAGGTCGTGATGTCACTGAGAAGAACTGAGCACGAGCTTCAGAATCAATTGTATGCTGCCAAGAATGAGGAAGACAGATTGAAGAGAGAAATCGCAGAACTTGAGAATAATTATCGAATGAGATTGAAGAAGGATTTAGAGTTTTCAAGAGTCGATGTAGAAGGGGACAACGTACCTCCTCAATTGATTGAAGAGATTACAAAATTAAAAAGCAATATTGCAAAATACTCCAACGAAAAGAGCATTCTTCACGACAAATTGATTCGATCCCGAGAAGATACAGAGAAGCAGATAATGCGAGTGAAAGAATTAGAGGCGATGCTATTGCAGAAAGACATTGCCTCTGCTGCTGGTCAATCAACGGACACTCAAGCTGTCGCCAAATTACAGCAATTGTACGCCAAGTATATGCGCGTGGACAGCAAGCGAAAGGCTCTTGTCTACCAGAAGCGTTATCTGCTTTGCGTTATTGGGGGCTATCAGCTCTCTGAGGACAGGACACTCTCAGTTCTCGCTCAACTCACTGCTGTCGAACGTACATATGTTTCTGAGCAAACATTAAATGTCGTTCGCAAGACTCCGAAGGCACGTGTGAGAGGTGCATTTTTAGCCATTGTCGGTCTGATCAGAATAAAGTGGATGGTGCAACGATGGCGATCTGGATTGAGAAAGAACGCACTTAACTTTGTCCCAGAGTATGATGAACAATCCTTCGCAGGCTTTCGTCGAGCTCCAGTTAATCATTCGCCACCAGTGCGGGAGAGACGTAATAATCCTCTTGAAAATGGAAATTATGGAAATATCGACTACGGCCATTACGTACAACGAGTTTCCAATATTCAACAGAGTCTTGGACTCGCGTTGTCCGAATCAAAACCAAATCAAATGCCATCAGAATAGTATTGTTTTTTTTTCTTGATCAACTGCACATTAATTCCCAGCGCTCTTAGATATAGGTTTTTTTTTTATATATTTATATATTCAGATTACTTTAAATCGCAACTCAGTGCCTTGTAAATGGTCATACATGTTCAGTATTTATGATGGAAGTGTGTTTTTTTATTGTGAATAAAATGTTGCCTTATTGAATTAAATGGATTTTCTTCTTTCATTGAATTTGTTTGCATTGACAAAGTGACTTTCTTTCCTATTATTCGTTGACAATGTGTTCCATTCTATACGATAAAACTTAATCTATCAATTGAGATCAGTTTCTCGTGATAAGCTTGACGTATTATCTATCTAGCTAATAGCTAATTAACGGTCATAGAGTGTCTAACTAAATGTCTCTCTTTTACCAGCTAAATATATACCTCAACTGAAAAGTATTGCAACATTAAATATATACTCTGCTACAATTATTAATCATCAGTGACAACGCTTTACGATCCTGTCGTGAAAAAGTGGATGATCTATAAAGTAATTTTATACATTCGTATAGGAATATACATATAGAGAATAGTTGATCTTTTGATGATGTTAATTCTATAAAAAAATGGATTTAATTACACAGAATGATGGTGAAAATTATCTATCTCTACAGATTGACCTCACATATACTTTCAAGATAAATCAATATCACTGAAGAAATATTTACAATATATACATCCAATTTTTCTTTATGATAAAATATATATATCAGTGAGCATCTAAAAATACCCTCCCAGTATCAACATCTCGATGAAACATAATAAGTGATAAGCTAGAGGCGCGGCAAGGAGACTTATATTCCATGCAAGGCTCATTATTTTTACCTATAATGCACATTAGCATTAATAATACTCTGCTGAAGCTATCAAGTGATTCCCTCTTGAATTAAAATCCAATTTAAACATATTGACAAAAGCTAAAATTAGATGTACTTAAATAAAACTCCATCCAACATCAATTACAATCAATGATTCAAGCACGCATCTTTGAAATTAGTGGCATTGAAGGGCAGGAAATAGTCATCGTGTAATTGCCTAATAATAGCTTCTATAGGACACAATTTATATTCCTTCCTAAAGACCTCTCCATCGTCATTTTTATCCCCATAACTGGCACTATAATAATTCGTATTCTTGCAGAAGGGAATTGTCTGGGTCACGTCTCTACCATTGACAATAACACGAAAGTAAAAGTCGTGTGCAACGTGATTCTCACTCTTGGGATGAGTACGACAGATCTCGATGACAAAACGAGATGCATAGTGAGGCAAAATTGCATGATCAACAACAATACCCAGAGCACTTGCGAGATACTCCAGGGTTTTGTCGTGACCGGAAAAGAGGACAATCTTTGGCTTGGACTCGGAGACCATTTGGACCATGTGAGAAACGACATTTCTCAGCAAACCATAAGCTCGTAAGAGTCCATACTTTCTACGACTGGAGCTCTTGATGTTGATACGTGATTCCCATTCCGTGTAAGCAAAGAGCCCTGTGACATGCTCAGTCTTGACGCACATCCTCTGAGTTTCATAGTTGACACAGGGAAGTGATGCTCCATGGCATATGTAGGTCAACAAGGCGTCTCTCAAGGTGTAGGGATGCTTGGTTTGCGCTTGATCTGGCATCTCAAATACAATGTTGGAGGCTTGTTTGATGAGCTCCATCACTGCTGGATGAGATTTCAGACGATCTCCAGTTTCCTTTTTAAAGATAAATGAGTTAGTACTTCATATTATTCCAATAAGAAATTTATTCCAGCCATTTAAAAGAGATAATTGAGTACTATTTAATTGAAGAAATAAAATTATTACATAGGATTGTATTATTCACCTTGTAATACTGTTTTAAATATTTGTCTGCTGCAGGACAGGCGCAGTCAGTGTTGCAGAATGCAAGACTCGAACTCTCTCGCATGGTGACCTTTCCAAGATTCTGGAGGACATCGTTCTCCAGGAACGTGTACAGCAGTGCAACAGCACTCTGAACAGTACGTCTGTATCTCGTGCTATAGGTAATAACGTCCTTAGGTGAGATTGTGCTATTTCCAAGATTCAATTTATTGTAATAGGCATCTCTAAGGAGCAATCCAGTCCTCAGCAGTTGTCCAATGCCCAGAGTGGTGAGTTCGCCTATTTTGCACTCTTTTGTATTGGCAGGCAGCATGGGGAAGCCATGAAATGGACCAAGGAACTGGGCCCAGGCTGACTGAGTGTAACTAGTAGAATTTAGTAAAAAATTCTGATAATTCTGGTAGACACTCTCCAGTCGTGGATTGGAACTGAAGTCACCAGCGCAGTTGACTGTGCTAATATTACGAATGTGTGCCAAGGGCCCTCGGTTCCCATGACGAATAAAGATGAGGACACCTTCAAGAGTCAGGTTTCCATCGATTTTTCCTGGATAAAATAAAATGAATAAAAAATATATCAATTCTATTATTAATCTCGTTTTGTTTGCAGATATTTTGTCGTCCTGGCTACCTTCTGCTCCAGTATTGATGTCATCTGGCGAGTTGCAGAGCTTAAATATCCTTCTATTCTTAATATCTGGCTTCAAGTGTCTTGCGAATTCACGAATTGGCAAGTCATTTCCGAGTGGCTTGCCCTGGAGAGGACTTTTCTCATCGCCACCGATGTACTTGTACATACCTAGAAGAAGTAAATGGTAAGCAAACTTATGATTGTATTCTGTCTATCGAGAAGAACATGAGGATTAATCATTATTATTTTTTTATTCTTCTTCTTAGATAGAAGATGATTGAAGTGATGCATTTACCAGCGACAAGGAGGAATATCCAGACGCTGAGAATAACGTAGCAGTAGAAGGCTCGATGTTGATATGAAAGACGAACCATCTCGGTGAGCATCACGTGTTGGTATGAATTCTCCAGTGATGATTGAACGTCGTCGACGATAACGATAACGTCTGAAGCGAGGGTGAGGATGATTGGGCGTGTGTCCTAGTGCAGCTCGTGTCATCCTCGCTTCACGTGCCTGAGGAACACCGTTGCGGCATCTCCCTCGCACTGTCTTCTCTCCGGTTCAATGCTCAATCACTCCAGACGTTCATCCAGCACCTGTAACAATTGTTTCCAAGCAAGAAGACTATATACCTTCTTCTCCAATGACTCTAGCAGAATATATAGAGACTAGAATGAGGAATAATGCTGAAGATGTTACACTTGTTTGCTGGAAAAGCAAAGAAGACACCAACTAATCCCTCTCTGGCAGGGGAGCACGATCGACTTTTCCTGCGTCGTGGGGACGCAGGCTACAAAGCGACCGTCGTTGACGCTCCAAGAATTATCGGCTAGACTTGCGCATATGCCTACATAGAAAAACGGCATGATTGCGCTTGCGTATCAATTGATAACAACAGGCACGCAGGTGTCGCGGGGCTGCCTATTGTATTTTATGAATTGGAAAATTATATCCGCTTGAGTTTATTTTGGAGCTTTGTTCGATTCAGGGATTATTAGTGGGCTTATTTGAATGCCACTGGGGATTGCTTCACAATCTATGTGATACCTATACCTAAAGTACATCCACGATCATGTTTAAACAATAACGTCATCATCAAAAAATATGTTAAATTAATTTTTACACTTCGTTTTATGAATGATAAGGGTATTCCATGATTTTTAGTGTATTTTTAATGATTTAGATGATTTGAAAAAATGATAGAAAAATTGTTCTTGATCGTAGCATTGACTTGTACTACTTGTTATACTTAAAATGAGACTTGAGAATGATCTAGGAATCAGAGAGGATGATTGATATATACTACCAAGACGAGATTTTCGTGATATGTTATAGGATCAAATGTTGCACTAACTAAGGATATAGAGTGTCATTGCGATGCTAAGAATAAATATATAACGAATCTCGAACTTCACTGAATCGACGCATATATATATACGCGTCCTTTTACTATTTTTAGCCGCACTATTGGCGAAGCGAGACCACTGGATATTATATCCTTTTTCCCTTGCCACCGGGGCAGAACGGTGATATACGGGCAATTACTCGCGACATTTCATATTCCCGAAAGACGACAGGGGCATCGTAATACGAGTCCGATCGCAAGGCATTACGCAGACCCGGCGGGGTCTTATTATGTCCGCGGTCCTTTCGACTCTCTTGTCCCGAGAGAATTGTAGGAAAAATTGTAAATTGCCTACGATCACTCCTATTTATAGACTTCGTTACATGTAGCAAAAAAAAATACACGTCTGACTTCACCTCCAACTATATTAATTTTTT
>JABSMT010001329.1:0-21545 GCA_018902335.1 Eumacrocentrus americanus | reverse complement strand
TATATATATATGTACTACATGGTGTACTCCAGTAACTTTTGATCGCTATCAGCACTTCTTGCTACAAGCGATCTCGATGTGCAACGTGGAGAATGCATTTCCACTGTTATAGAAAGCATCTGTTACGGTATCCTGCACGGGTGTGTCGAAAGATTGATAAATTGCTTGAGCAGTTTATATTATATATACACCCTCCTATTTTTATTGGAACACTCCTTATATTAGCTCTTGAATCGACGGGCCACCGATGACCTATCCAAGATTGCTCGGCATTTTTCCACTTTTAGCTTTGAGAGCCCTTCGTCGTCTCGAGAAAGTATACTCGCCATAGCTCTTATACGACTTTCTGCTTGTATATATATATTTTTTATTTCAATTTTTATGTCCCTTCCAAGAGAAGTGAAATGAAGAGCCAAGTATATATATATTTTTTCCTTCCCTCTCTAGAATGAATGTCATTGAAAATTATTCAAGTTATTCTCTCGTGCCTCGTTACAGCCTCTTTTCGGATCTTCGAAGCTTGGCAGGAACGACTCTCATGAATCTCCTGGCTGCTCTCTTCATGGTGCAGCTGCTCTTCATCGTTGGCGTTGGTGGTGTTCAGGTAAATATATCTTCACGTTGCATTTCCGTTCTATTTTACTGATGTTGATATATATATATATTTATGCAAATACACAATATTCCGTGTCTCTCTAATGGTGAGAGTGTATATGCTTGGCCTAATATTATTATTGCTGCAAGAAGCTCAAGTGTCCCATTGACTTCGCTCGATTTTCATCAAGTGCATATACACACAATCCTTCTCTATATCTGAATCGTCGTACTTGAATTGGCTGGCGCCCTTAATTAGGTCGGTCACGCCGATCGATTCGTTCACGTTCTCAGCGGGCTACTAAAACCGTGGAACGTACGGACGAATAATCGTCGCAATAAATTAAGACCCTTCAAGACCACCACGAGCTGCAGGAAATGGGAGTGAAGACGCTTGTGGATAAATTTATCGCTGTAATATCTGTAACCATGAGCTATATCTCGAACTTTAAGTACACACATGTATAGACACACAAGTGGCAATCATCAGTATCAGCAGCATGACAATGTAGCCCACTTTGAAGTATGATGATGAGATCAACTATAAATGTATATTATCGAAGCTTATAATTTAATTTCAAGTTAAACGATCGCTCCACTTTCATCTTGCTTTTACTTTAAAGATCAATTACCTCGCCGACTAAATATACCTATGAATCGATCATCAGCAGCACGTGTAATGTCGCCCAGTTCAATACTTTGTGGATACTTGTGTAACACTCCCTCTCTCTGGTGTTCACACGTATAATAGCAGTGGCTATGTGCCATTTCGTTATACCACTATACTCGTATTACCTGCATTACTCGCGGTGATACACATTCGACCTAGCAGCTCACATGAGCAGCGCAATTTACCACGCGAGAAAGCGCGAGCGTTTATGAGCAATATCAACTTGAATGGAGCAGCCTGGAGCGAGCAGAGAGAACGAGATGAAAAAATAATGTTATTCATGATGGCCATGACTACAGAAGAGAGAGAAAAATAATGAGCTATAGGTATATGAGAACCTGGACAACGACGACTGACGATATACCTCTATCAGTTGGACAAGCGTATAAAAGTAGTGGTCGGTGCTGAGAGCTCTCGAGTTTCCTTGACTTTTCCATCACTTGACCCAGCTTAATTGCAATTTCCCAAGACTTCGTGTGCCCAACACGGCAGCAACTCTCTCTCACGCTTATAAACCATTCTGCTCTCACCATGAGCCAGTACCAACGGAAGTCAGAAATTCATGAGGGATTTCACGGTTGGGAATTTCTAAAATATGTTAGAGCATTTTCAACGAGATTTATCCAGCCTCTTTTACTTCTATATAGTCGTCCAATTTTCACGCTTCAGCATCGGCTGACTCTGGAGCTTTTGCCACGACCAACCGTCATGTGATTATATACACCCTAGTTCTGCTGAACGTTGATGCTCCTCGCATTTGCCTCTGTCTCTCGCGTCCTTATGAGCAACATGCTCTGCATAATGAAACCTGGAAAAAGCCAAAAGATGAGGTAAATACAAAGTACTCATAGCCATAGTGCAAATATGTTTGTAAAACATTCATAAACTCACATTTGACCAAAGTGTGAAAAACGTGTGTGTGTGCATATCGTCAACAATAGATTTCCCTGGGGACCACTCTGATATAAGAGGCTTTGAAGAATGCACGGGATTAAAGTTTGAATTGAGTCACTGGTAGACACACACATGAGGGAGGGAAAAGACTTGCTGAAAAATTCCGTTTGTATTCGTCGACGGGGTTGTATACGAATAGACTTGACGTCCTAGAAACTGCTGCAATCTCAAAAGCCTCCTCTCTCTCGGGTCTTTCTGCTTCTCGTTTCTGACAAATCCCCTGCGGAAAAAAGTGTATTATTACTATTTTATTTTTTATCTTTTACGTTTTATTTTTTTCTGTACCCGTCTATCTATACTGTGAAATCTGTATTACTTCATGTAGCTCCCATTGTTCGCTCGATTGTCCAGCACGAGCTGCAGTTATTCATTGGACACTCCAGGTCGAAACGACTGTTTCACAGTCGTTAAAGTCCAGCAGTAAATGGTGAATACACGTCGTCCACATTTTCGCTATTATACTGCCACTCTATCGTTGTGTCCAATCAATCTCTAGGCAATATATGAACTCGTACGATAAATCAAGGAATCAGAAGACAATATTTATGGATGAAAATGATAAAACCAAAACTCAGGTCGGGCTGATTCAACAGTTGCGGGGCGAGAAGAGGATTATTTCAATTTCTGCAAAAGAGACAAGAACAAAATATAATATTATACATATTGGATAAAGTTTTGGCTTGGAGGGAAATGGAAATGTCAGGATATATACCTCAAGATGATTCACGGTGAAATAATTCAAAGAAAGTTTTCGAGATAGATGGAGAATTCATCATATATTCGCGCCACTCACCATCATCATCAGCATTCAAGTTTCGAAGAAAGTATAATGTACTTGGATGAATGATTAAGAAGGATAGATAATTGTTAATGCGGTTGGCGCGTCACCAACTATGTCCCTCTTGTCATCCAGGGCTTTGGCGCAGCAAGCCCCTCAATCGATCAGAGATAAAATCCTAAAACCTCTTTTCCCACTGAAACTCCGCTACCCAAGATACTCGTTCAAGCAGACATTATTCAAATTGTATCAGAGTCATTCCTCAAAGCGTCAGAATATTTATACACTGCCATGATTTCTTCTATTTTATTTCTTAGCTGTTACAGAATATCATCAATATTCTTGTCAATCAAAGCTCTTTAGATCCTCCTCATGTTATTTGCCATGTGTGTTATTGAGAGAACAAATAATTCACGAGTATATTCATTGAAGAGATGACAGCAACAAAAGAAAAAGAAGAAGAGAATAGGGAGTAGAACGAAACAAAGTTCTTCCATCGAGAACACTTAGCCTTAGCAGTCTTGTAAATTTTTGAACGTCTCACCATCAATCTCTCTGAAGCGAAGCTTGGCGTAGAGCCTTAATTTTCTCCCCTTACTCTTGAACGTACACACATTGGAAGACGTGACGCATGAGAGACAGTGAGAGAGAGCAGCTACGAAGATTCCCAACCACGGGCGAGAACAATTACGTGGACGTGACAACGATATATCCCGCAAAATAGCTGGGACAATGGGGTATAAGTCGCAGTGTGGCAAAGCAATGAAAGCGCTTCAACGATAAAACTTTGAAAAGGTATAAAATAGAGGGAAAAAAGACACCCGCAGTCGGCGTGATACAGGACGTACGTTTCTCAGATTGTTCTTCCTTTATCTCCCTTCAAACTTCAAAAGGGAAGAGGGTTTAGGGAGGAAATACTGGAGCGCCAGATGAAGAAGCAGAAGAAGGGAATGGGTGGTCCGCGTCAGGGCAAAATAAAAGCTTTCCTCCGGACGTGATGCACAAAGACATTGGGCTTTTATAATGGACTGTAGAGCAGAAAACTTTGGCGTGTATGCTCTGCTTGCAGAAGAACTCATCTCGTCTCAGCAAAAGTATTAGCTGAGAACAGTCTAAGACAGTTTAAAGTCATTGGAACTCCCCAGCTTCTTCAATACCACGGTATTGAACTGATCCCATGAGGCAAACTGTCGATATCGTTGCAAGTCGATTAGGTATTATTAGTGTCAGGTCACGTCAGCATGAATGCTGGTCCATGGATCCGCTCATCGATATTTAGTTTTCGCTGACGACATTACTGGCTTTCAATCCCACTTGAGGTATAGTCTATCTGGACCCAAGAGACAATCCCAAGTGATTCCACGTCCAGATAAATTCATTTTCAGTAGGTCTCAGTCTCCTGCAATTATCAATTTATATATATATAATATGTATCTTGTCCCACAGGATTCAGAGCTGTGTATCGCACTTGGCCTGAGCCTTCAATACCTGAGGATCTCGGTGGTCTGTTGGCTCGCAGCCATGTGCCACCATCTCTATGCGACGGTGGCTTCCATTCCTTGTCGTGATGATCCACCAACGTATCTCAAGTACAGTATCTTCGCTTGGGGAGCACCGCTACTGACTCTTGGCGCGGCCATCCTCACCCAGACTCATGAGACCAACGATCTCTGGAACGTCAAGGATTTGACGCCTTTCAACTGCTGGTAAGAACTATCCTGTGACCCTTTCACGTCTATATAGAAACTGGTTTGTAGAGTTGTCGTGGGATTTTTTACATCATCACGTGGTTTTATCTGGTGCACATAAAAGAAATGTGAGGAGAGATGAAAAAAAAGGGGGAATGAGACTCACTTCTTCTCTCTGGGAGAGAGATAGAACGAGCAATAAAGTCTCCTTTCTATAACTACTATCAAGAAGTTCAATTGTCTTGGCTGCAGTTTCCCCATTCGCTTTCTTCTTCTCTACTAAATTAACTTTATCTCTTTTTTTTCTCTCCTTTTTTTTTGCTTTAATTCTGCCAAACGTTATTTCCATGGGATGATGGAATAGAGTTTGAGCTTCTATTCACATTGCAACAGCATACTGAATCCAGTGGCAATTGTTAAGATGATAAATCGGTCATTAGAGCGTGCGGATCGAGGTATTTGGTTGCCACAATTAATTCCAGAACAATGCCAGGAATACAAAGGGACGTGGGATCAGTTGGATATGCCCTTTATTCTCTTATTAAAAAAAATTCTTTTTTCCTAAAGAGCTTCTGCCTTTTCTAGAAATCACTGAAAGAGGACTTGTGTGCGATCATGACTGGAATTTTGTTGAGCCTTAATGTCCATCAATCGTTGTTCTCGCACAGGTTCTTGGGCACGAGAGCCACGGTCTATACTTATGGCCTACCAATCGTTCTACTGCTTCTTATCTCTGGATACTATCTACTGAAGGCGGCCATTGTAGCAAGGTAATCAATAAATAGTGGCTTTCTCAATCTGAAAGTGCTTTTTCCCTCCAAGTTTAATATCAAAGATTGTATCATACTTTAATTAACTATTTCAACCATTCATTATTATTTTATTTAATTTTTTTCATTTTCCCTGTGTAGATATACGTGTAGCATGCAACTGGAGGTAAAGCAACGTGAAAAGATGAAGAGGAGACAGGCACTTCAACTGGTGCTTTTCCTCAAGATTTGCCTAGCAGTCGGTCTCATTGCTGGATGTGGTGTTGCAGCCAGAGTCTGGCGAGTGCCAGTCCTGTGGGCCATTTTTTGCACTGGCCACTCACTCCAGGTCTCAAGAGTTCATTTAATTTCTTTCTTCTCTTTTATTTTGCCTCTTCTACGACACACAAATGTCATCCTCCACATTTTTTGCATACTAATTTCACCTTTGTCTCTGACCCACCAGGGACTCATCGTAGCGCTGTCTGTTGCCTGCAATTGTCGAGTGCTCAAAGTCTACGCCCGAAAGCCCAAGCAATGCAAACAGCAGGTTGGTATGCAGAATACGCTTGCACAAGCTCCGATGCATGAACTACCTATTGATTATGTTGATTTTTTTTTACATATATTGCAGATTGCAAAATCATCGAGTATGCAGCTGCTCGCGCCACAGCCTGACCCGGTGTAAAAAAGTATAAAAAGAATTTGTCAAAAATTCCCCCCCATGTCACTAAAATTCATCGGGACATTCGCAACTTCGTCGTCAAAAAAAAATCCTCTTTACATTCAAATGATATAGAAAGAAACAAGAATATTTTTACACGGTCTTTGTCTTCAGTTTGTTGCATACTACGTTTATATACTCTTTGTCATCCTTGCCAAGTCCTTAGAATTTAGATGGAACCGTTGGAACTCTATATGTGACACTGGGATTATCATACATGATCTAATTCATCTTTTAGCTTTATGAGGCAGACGCCCGTGTCATGATTTTTTGCAAGGAAAGTAGATGTAAATATTGTAAGAGAAAAATCAACTGTAGTCTACATATCAATGCTGCAGAGCAAAGTCATCTCGTCTTCGTCCTGCCGCTGACAATCTTTCACCCCAAGAGTCCGTCAACGTCTCTAGCTGAATCGAGATATATACTATACTTACCTGTGTGCAAGTAAACTTTAGCAAAAGTTAGACGTATTGGAGACGATGCAGACTCGACAAATATTAAACTTCACAGCCAGAGAAATGTACACGGCATTATAGAGACAGCGAATGAATCAAGCTACATTGATCAGAATCAATGATGGGATTTGCATATCCAACATCTGTCCTGACAACCATGCATATAATTAACTGTTCAATCAAACTTTGCAATGGCACAATTACATAGTTGCCTGTTGTCGATGTATATTCAATGTAAACTCTCTCTTTCTCTCCTGTTCATCATTAAATATTTTGAAAGCAACTGACATTGTCTGTTCCGCTTTAAAGTCTGGAGAGAAATCGAATGATGAAATTTTGTAAAGCTATCCCCGATGGAAATAGTGGTGCCAGAAGGTCTGGTGCCGCCAACGATCGACCCGACCTGACGAGACACGAATTCTCTCCCCCGAATGAAAACGTGCCAAGGTCACGCACAATAACTAACCAGGGCAATGACGGTCGTCAAGAGTCTGGAGAACGTCTCTAACTTCTAGGGGGTCAATTGGCCTCTCCATTTGGCAATCTTAATTTCATATACCGCATCAGGTACAGATACACATAGGTCTACAGCAAGAAGAGAGTGTGAGAAATGTGGACAGGAGATACGTAATTGGGAGGCTGGGAGCTGCGGTCAGACAGCACCAAGAGGTGGTTACTGTTCCACACCAACTCCATTAATCCGATTTATCCCATGTACGAACGAGAGGATAGTAGGTACTACTTTCAGTGACTAATTCCTTTTTTTTTAACACCCACCAACGCGTGAGTCGTGAGTACCTAAATAAATTAGAGGGACGTGAGATTTTTGCTCGATATTAATTAGTCAATGCTATAGTCAGCTATAGAGTGTGTCCCTTGATAATTATATGTACTCAACGAGGGAATTCTCCAGGGTATCGTCGGCGGTATGTCTCAATTTGTGATATGACGTTCTGAATAATAGCGCAGCATTTAGCTTTGCATTATTTGAAGCGTTGGTTTCATTTGATTTAATTGAATTTGTTTTCTTTTTCTTGTCGAATATAAATAATTAGCTGTATACATCTAGATATTATTGACGTATATATTCATTACAGGGCAAATGTCTCGTTATTGCGCTGGAATATCATTATGCGAGCCTCTACTGATTTGGACACGAGCACAGAAACTTCATTCATGTGTATAATGACTATTGGATCATCCTGTGACGAGAGAGACAATTAGCCAGGTATAATTAGGCGTGGAGAGCCTACTGGATCGATAGTACCATTCAACATTCAATGTCTCAATGGAGAAAATAAATTCGTGAGGCTTATCAAAGATTGGAGAAAAATCATCAAGCAGGATATGACGGTATTCATGAAGTGTTCTTCAGGATATCCAACTAATTAAATTCAATATAAATAATACAATATGGATTGCAGTGGAAATAAATACAAGAGATACAATCTGGTTCGGATTTAGTTTTATATATTGTTGATCAAGTTTCGTATTTATATACGTTACATCATGCACGCCAGAAATTCCCATTGAAGTACATATCAATCTAAAAATTCTGTTGCAATCAGGGTGCAATCACGAAAGACGCGACCAAAAGGCTTCATAGCCTCATAGGAGTAAGCTTCAGCATTAGAATCGGTGATATCTGGGCAGATGAGGGTGCTATCAATTATTTGTAACAAAATTGCTATTTTTACTTTATTTCCTTCATCTTGGTGCATTAGCCAGCCGCCTCGTGCGTCAAACTTTTTATATGATTGATGTCAATATTTTCGTAAATAATGCACGTGAAAAATTCGAGGGCCAGAAGAAGTAACTCCTCATTCCTCCTGTTATCCTGACACTTTTTCTGAATTCTCTTCGATGAAATTCGACAGCCCAGAGCTGCGTTCTCTAATTTTTGTGGATTCTGACCAGGAAAACATGATGAGGAAGGAAGTCAGTGGTCCTTAAGGTTCACAAGCAGTAACTCCTCATACCTCCTGTTATCCTGATACATTTTTTTAATATATGAAGTGAAGAAAAGTCTAGGCCAAGATTGCTTGACGAATTTTCTTATCACTAAAATGATAAAAAGTAAAAAATCGAACCTCCAGTATTTAAATGATGTCGGCGGGGGACACAATAAAGCTGATAACAGAGGTGCTGTAAGGTAGTCTGTCATAAGATTGAATAAGCTTAATTACCATTATCATATCGAAATAGTGGGTATCTTTGAAGCCGGGCTATATAAGGCCTGTCCTCATTATTATATTATTAGTCATACGGAATTATCAACGAGCATGCTTATAGGGGAACAAATATGTTCGTATTAACACACCAACTAATCACCGAAATTTCAAGTTAATTTAGGCGGCCACGTAGGCACTATTCTAGCAGTCAGTGAACTTATCCAGTATTTTCCGTCCCCTTATATTCGAAAAATTATTTGGATTTGATCGACTCAGGATTAAATGACCGCGCCCAATTTTGGTGGAAATAGACAGCGTTTATCATCACCACTGAATCATTTTGGGGATTATGTATACAACAATTAAATAAAGAATATCAGTAAAAAGTCCAATGAAACATCAAAATTGATCTGTTAAAACGATAGGAACTCTCCTTGAATGGTAAAAATGTAATATTTCGATATTTCATTCTCAATTTAATTTAATTTTCATAATTGTTGGATATTGTAGGATTAAAATGAATGATAAACAATCAGACAGTGAGGTTTATATCTAGACACTTTATTTTTTGTCATAGGAGAACGGTTTAATGACATAGGCTGGTTTATTGACATTCAGCAAGATTATTTCCCAACAATAATGATTGTCTTTTCAGTTTTTATAGTAATTTTGGAATGAATTTTCCATATTAAACAGAAGTAGAAAACAATAGAAAGTTATGGTTTTTGCACAAAATTTTATTTCACCGTTTTATACAACTGAAATATTTTCTGTATAGTGCACGCATAAAAGGCTCCAGGATTATACTTTAATGTTGGAGTATGTTGGAATAGTATTTTCCGAAATGCACGTTGAAATGCATCTGTCAACTTTATTTTTGTTGATTATTGATTGGCCGTCCTTTAGATTGCACTCCTTAGATTGATCCGCAACGGGTAATGGTGATGGTGTATTATCAGGAAGACATTGACCATCATCTAGTGTGTGATATCCATAAGCACAACTCTGGCACGAGTTTCCAGTGTATCCTAAATAATAAAGAAACAAAATACATCGTAAATCTCCAATTAATATTTTCATCGTTTAAAAATAAAGTACACATACCAGGTGGACAGTCACATTCCTCAATGGAGAAAACCTGTTCTCCAGTACCGGAACTGGTTGCAGTATCCATTACAATACCATTGATAGCACAACCCGCTCGTGTAGATTCGCTGTACCACATCTTGATCAGAAAATCAGTAACATTAGTAAGAACCATCATGATCTCTTGTCTAATGGCCGGCCTCTCCGTTTCCTTATCATAAATATACCAGTCGCCATCAGTGAAAGCCACATGTCGGGGAGAAGAAAATCGAGATCCACTCGGAGATAATGGTGTATTATTAAATTCGTTAGCTTTGGGTTTATAAGTCAACGTATGTTCATTCCCACGGAGAATTGCAGCTGGAGCTCCATTGTCGATTTCATCGGATGAGTATTGAAGGGTGTACTTCAAGTTTTGACCCCACGAATTCAGTTGATTGCCATGACAGGCTTTAGGAAGTTGTAAGTAAGGAACGTGATATCGAATATCCTGGATGTCGTATACAGACATCGTAATTTCTGCACGATCACTTTCCCTAATAGTTATATCCTCATGCAATTCCCCTTTGATAAGTGGGATATTTTTTGTCACATCAACACTCAGGATTTTGCCTTTATCGGACAAAGAAATTTGAGACTTGTACATCTTCGCACGTTGACATTTAGTTGAACGGCCAGAGCAGAAGCAAGAGACACATTGCTTACTACGTATATTTTCTCTGTCTAAAACTTCTGTTATAAAACCTCCGTAGTTCAAACATTCTTGCATACATTTGCCCAAGTGCTTACATCTATGATCACCACCTGACAAGGTCCTTTCATCCTCACTACATTTGAGTATCTGAGCACAGTCCATCTTGTCGCTGCCATTATCAACATAGCATTTGCTTTCGTCAGAGCTATCTGCACAATCGGGTTTACCATCGCAAACCGCAGTTTCTTTTATGCATTGACCGCAATCACAACGGAATTCGTCGGACTCGCATGAGAGTCGAGTAGAATCACAGCGTCGTTGGTCATTACAGTGACGCTCGTCATCGTCATCCGGACAATCGTTGTGAATACCATCGCAAATTTGTGTCGAGTTGATGCACTCACCGGTGGGACAAGCCCTTTCATAGGGAAGACATTTAAAACATCTATGGAATTCCTCGTCTGTCCCATTAACACAATCGGGTTGCATATCGCACTCCCATTCTGTATGAATGCAGGAACCATAGCGACAGGGTGTCCATTGTTTCTCGCATGGGCAGAAATCTGGAGGTGGTATATCTTGGCCCCTCGGCTTGATCTGAAGAACAGCAGTCGCGTTTGTAGACCGATTATGTCTCGTAGCGTGGCAAATGTAAGTTCCAGCGTCATGAAGCCGAACGTTCGGAATTTCTAAATAGCTGCCATTGATAAAAGAGCGCGATGAGCTGATGTTATTACCGTCTCGCGTCCATTGTATTTTCGTATGTCCATCATCGATGCCCTCGAAACCACATTTGAATATAGCCCAAAAATCTGTTGAGAGAAAATTTTTATACCATTTACCCGATTCTTGGATGAATTACTTGGTCAATCGGCTCGACCTGCTTGCAACATTATATTTTTTCATCGCCCCCTTTATTATTGTTTCTTACTGATGAAAAAAGGGAGTCATTCTTTTTGTTTTGATAAAGAAATTTTAATACATTATAAATGCCAGTTACGAATTTATACAGTCATAAGTAATACTTATGTATGTATAAATATCCAACTAATCCACACATCTAATAATGTCATTGGATGTGATGAATTGATGGATTAGGCTGAATATCAATACGTAAAAATTTGTAACCGATTCGTGATCGATGCAGCAAAATACCGGAATATTAATAATACTCGTATGAATAAATTAAACCGAATGACATTAAAAAATCAAACTTACTTTCTACGGTGTTGTATTCCGATGGTGTTATCGTGAGAATTGGATCGACAGCTGTTGATAAGAAAAAAAAATTGTTTAATTTTTCTAATTGACGTATATAAGAACCACCGTTATTAACAGACAAGTGGGCAGTTAAATCATAGGAATAATGATTGTATTTATTTAACGATATTACATATTAGATATTACGTGTATTTATTGATAATTGAATGAGTAAAAACAATAATTCGAAATTTATTACCTGTGTCCGTGGGTCCACTCTCCGCGTTCGCCAAAATTGATAGAACAATCGGAAGCGAAAAATATGCCACTCGTCTCATCATCGTAACAATCTTTCAAAAGTAAATGAAGTCTTTGTGAACACAATTCTGCCGAATTCTCTCAGAAAAATCTTGCCTGTAGCCAACGAATTCCAAGTTGAAAGTTTTCGTTCAAAATTGAAAATTACCAGAGAGACAATAGAACAATGTTACTCTGAAGCTATTTGATGGAGGGCCGGCGGTTGCCTCTGCTTAAATACCCAATCCACGGCACCGATAATTACTTATCAAGCTCCATCCACCACCGATGATAGTCCACGATCACAGTTTTGAATAACCATAAATGGTCATGCTTAGAAAAAGTAAAATTGTTAGTGAGAATATATTGGATGTCTCTAGATTATTCCAGAAACTTCAGGTTTTTGAAAGAAAATGTTATTTGAACAAGGTTCAGAGAGGTCAACTTGAATGATTGGAATTTTTAGACGATTCCCACTGGCATGATATCCCAGTGGAAGTACAAAATTATTTCCTCATGGCCATTGTATTTTTGCACGAAAGTCATCCTCGTCAAGACATACAAACATGACTTCATAATCTGGTGAGAGAGATAATTTTGATTTAATCAACTTTTTAACTGAATAATTTCTGAAATTGATTAAACGAACGCTCTTTGATGGTTTGCGAGAGTGGCCGAACATAGAGAAAGTTGAATTTCTGTAGATGATGGAAAAAATTTACAATCTTTCCAATTAACGTATAATAACCACAGTTACTAAGAGACAAGTGGGCCGTTAACTCGCAGGGATCATGATTTCATTTGTTCATTTATATTATTTATATTTACTCAGAATATTTATTTATTGATAATTATGAAATGTGAGAAGATAATAATTTAAATCGATCGATTTCTGGCTGAAATGCTCGGTAAATCGGCTCAGCCCGCATGTCCTATTATACATTTTCATGCGATCTACATATTATTGCTTCATGCTAAATAAAAATGCTTGTATTTTTTCTTCTGGTAAAAAAATGTTTTATAGATTAACAATAGCACCTATGAATTAGTACAGTCATAATGAATTTTTATACACATCATTGGATATATGATAAATTGAGGTTTGGCTGATATTAAACACATAAGTTAATGCATAACCCATTGATTATAGTCCTGAAAATAAACAGAATTCACGTATTTCTTTTGATTTCGAAAATTTCTCTGTGCACTGCGCTATGCATTATGGTATCGTTAGCATCAGACATATGAAAACAGGTTCCATTAATTTAAAGTATTAAAATTAAAGCCATATAAGAGATTTTAACTGTTGGAAATATCTGATGGTTTTAAATAAAATTACAATTTAGCAAAATAGATACACAGGAAAATATATCAAGAGTAAAAAAGTTTTCAAACTACAGGTGATGAATTTATTTTTAATTATTAGACTAACATCGGTGAAAATGAGAAGAAGTTGAGTACCCCTGAATAACTTCGAAAGTGTTTTTGAGTTATTATAGAAACCTATTTCAATATTCTGATAAAATACCGTATGAGTGATTCATTTAGTATTATCGACATTAATGATAGCCTCAAAAAATTATATATGAAATACCGTACGGGTGATTCATTTAGTATTATCGACATTAATGATAGCCCAGGAAGTCAGTGGTCTCTAAGGATCACGAGTAGTAACTCCTCATACTTTCTGTTATCCTGATATTTTTTCTGAATTTTCTTCGATGAAAATCAACAGCCCAGAACTGCATTCTTGAATTCTTGAGAATTCTAACCAGGAAAACATGATAAAGAAGAAAGTCGGAGGTCCTTAAGGGTCAGAAGTAATAACTCCTCATACCTTCTATTATCCTGATACTTCTTCTGAATTTCATTCGATGAAATTCGACAGCCCAGAGTTGCTTTCTCGAATTTTTGTGAATTCCGACCAGGAAAACATGATAAGGAAGGAAGTCAGAGGTCCCTAAGGATCAGAAGTAGTAACGCCTCATACTTCCTGTTATCCTGATACTTTTTCCGAATTTTTTTCGATGAAATACGACAGCCCAGAGCTGTGTTGTCTAATTTTTGTGAATTCTGACCAGGTTAACATGATAAGGAAGGAAGTCAGAGATCTTTGAGGATCAGAAGAAGTAACTCCTCGTAACTTCTACAATTCTGATACTGTTTTAGCATTCCTTTCGATGAAATTCTCAACCCGTATTTTAAAAATTTTGTTAAACAAAAACTACTGAAGATCAAACGATAGAAATAAGTGACTTATCGTGATCTATCGATTTCGTATCGATTCCAATTTTAAGATCTCCGAAGATGTTTGGATGAGGTGCTAACTAAAAAGATGTGAAATTCGACAGCCCAGAGCTCCGTTCTCTAATTTTTGTGGATTTTGACCAGGAAAACATGATAAGGAAGGAAGTCAGTGGTCCCTAAGGATCTCGTGTAATAACTCCACGTACCTCCTGTTATCCTGATAATTAATCTGAATTTTCTTCGATGAAAATCGACAGCCCAGAACTGCATTTTTGAATTTTTGAGAATTCCGACCAGGAAAACATGATCAGAAAGGACGTGTGTGGTCTTTGAGTATCAGAAAAAATAACTCCTCATATCTCCTACTATCCTGATACTTTTTCCGCATTTTCTTCGATGAAATTCGACAGCCCAGAACTGCGTTCTCGAATTTTTGAGAATTCTGACCAGGAAAACATGATAAGGAAGGAAGTCAGTGGTCCGTAAGGGCCGGAAGTAGTAACTCCTCATACCTCCTGTTGTCCTGATACTTTTTCCGAATTTTCTTTAATCCCTTTATAAAATAACCACATGTGTCTCGATCTCGCAATCTCGCCTTATATCGTTTGATGCGCGAAAGGCCTAACCCTCAAGCGCGCGCTTGCACGTGCGGTGCTCTAGTTATGTTAAATTATTATTGGCAATAGTGATAGCGAAATGAATTTACAGCTTCAGAGTTATTTCATATATTTTTTTGATTTACATAGAATTATTTAACATTTTCAAACGTGATAAATGTATTATTATTATGCATTTGTTTAGTTGGATATCATTAATATAATAAATTACAGTATTCGCCTACAATACCCCTTTCGGTTAGGCGAAGAAAACAAATATCTTGGATTATTTTGACATTTATGGAATATTCCTCTACATTATTACTACATATTATTACACTTCAAGCTCTCTTTACCGCCGATGCCAGTCCACGATTACAGTTTTGATTGACCACACGGAGAAAATGGTGAATAGACGACTTCAATACCGAGCTAACAAACAAAGCAGTCTCTCTAGCTCAGATGCCTACCCAAGTATAAATTCAGTAGAGTAAAGTAGTAAAAGACGATAAGTCGGAAATTTTTCTAAAATCTTCTGATTTCTATTATTCGAATTATCTTGAGAACTATGAGAGATACGATAAGATCTCATTGTATCTTTTTTGTCGAAAATTAAATTTTTCACAAAAAAGGTCCTTTGCATTTTTGTTGTATTTCACATAGTTTAAAAGATATAATCAATTTTTTGAAAAATTGTCGTGAAAGTGTTATATCGACTTATCTCCTTTTAATACCCCTTCACTACAGAATCGAGAATTCCCAGGATGAAAGAAGTAGTTTCTCCAGATTATTCTCGTCGATTTCTACGTCTCTAGTAATTCGTAGTGGAGGGGTCTGGTGAAGGGTCAATAAACGTGTTACATCAACCTGCCATTATTTACCAACAATAATGATTGATTTTTCAGTTTTTACAGCAATTTTCAAACGAATTTTCCATGTTAAACAGAAAAAGAAAACAATAGAGTTATAGTTTTTGCACAAAATAATTTTATTTTACCGTTTTATACGACTGAAATATTTTCTGTATAGTGCACACATGAAAGGCTCCAGGATTATGCTTCAATGTTGGAGTATGTTTAAATAGTATTTTCTCAAATGCACTTTGAAATACAATTTTTGACTTCATGATTATTGATTATTGATTCGCCTTTCTCTAGATGGCATATACGAGATTTTTCATTCAAGATATTTTGTGATGTTTCATTAGGAGGAAGACATTGACCATTTAGTCTGTGTCCAGAAGCACAAGACTCGCAGGAAGTGCCAATGTAGCCAGGAGGACAGTCACAGATGGGCTGATTACCGGGTCCAAGGTGACACGTGCGAGGGGATCTATTACAAATGATAAAATCAAATTAATTACTCATCATTATTGACCATAAAAAGGATGAGAAAGTTCTGAAGAAGCAACTCACTGGTTTTCAGGATTCGTTAGAGGACACGGGCAAACTTTGCAGGGAATATTTCGAGAGGGATTTCCGAAGTAGCCAGGCGCACAGTGCTCGCAAGAGTTCCCAGTGTACCCTAAATAATAAAGAACCAAAAGAAATCGTAAATATTTTAATGAATATCTTTACAGTGTAAAAATAAAGCAGAGCATACATACCATTGGGGCAGGAACATTTCTCAACGGAGAATGCCGCTCCTAATTCAGTATAGCTTCTGGTTGTAGTAAGCATGATAATATTACTGATAACAACATTCAGTTGTCCAGAATTACCGTACTTTCCCTTGATAAAAAAATCAGTAACATTCGCTAAAACCATCATGTGGTCTTCTTTTTTGGCGATTTTCAAATCTCCGCCTTTCTTCATATACCATTCGCCATAGCCGATAGTCACCAATTCGTGAGATTTACCATTACGATACGCATCTGAGGAATTGTATATCAGCGTATGTCCATTTCCGCGGAGTATTGCAACTGGACCTGCGTCGTCGGCTTCATGCTTGTAAGATGCGGTGTACTTCAAATATCCACCGAACCAATTCAGCTGATGGCCATGACAAGCCTTAGGTAGTCTCAAGTAGGGAATGTTTTGCTTCGCTCCAATCTTAGAGTAAAATGTCGGAATCTGCACACTATATTGACCAATTCTTTGAATATGCCCCGTCATATTTAATTCTCCATGGATCAATGGGTGACCCTCTGTCACGTCAATAGTTGTCACCATATTGTCTTGAACGAGGGGTAAAATAATCTTAATCTTAGACTTAAACAAGTCTGCACGTTGACACTTCGTCGTCATTCCAAAGCAGAAGCAAGAGATGCATTCGGATTGAGATGTAGTATCTATTCCTAATTGTTCGTTTTTAAAACCTTGAGGACACGGGTCTTTGTTACCGAGATCAGCATAGTTTTCCGGCGGGTCGGGCGCATCTCTTGGGTCAGGGCATTCGGCACCGTAACAGGATGGTGATGGTGGTGGTGGTGGTGGTGGTGGTCTATATTGCTCGTTGCTACTGCCACCATCACCATCACCTTTATTACCGCATGAATTATTGCTGTCAGGATTCGAGGGGTCGGTCTCACAATGTGAAGGACCACAGTTGACTTCGTCACTCCCATCCTCACAATCGACAAAGTTATCGCATCTTTTTCTCCTTTCGTAGCACATCATGTCGCTCGAACATGCATACATACTCGGTTTTTTGTACTCGCATATACATCTCATGCCCTCATCGGACGCGGTCTTGATATCATTACTACAATCGGGGTGTCCATCGCAGACTTGTCTATTGGGAATGCAACCACCTTCCGCACAGACTGCAAAACCGCACGGGCAAACCTTAAGATTAGCAATCATCTGGAGTCTTGGTGTGAAGAGACCATCGTCTCCGACAATTTCGCAAATGTAACTGCCATTGTTTCTGTAGGTAGCGTTGAACATGTGTAGACGAGTTCCTTCCTGTTCAGTTCCTGGAGGTAATTGAAGATTGTCCTTTTTCCGCCACTGTATTTTTGTATTGGCAGGAAGTCGCCCCGCAGGTTGACAATCGAATGTGACATTATGGCCTGTTGAGAAATTTAATTATTTTCCTATCAAAGCAAGAAAATTTATCATGGAAATTTGACCGATTTCGGACCGCGATGTGCGGCGAATCCGCTTAGCCCACATGTACTTAATATTACACATTTTCATGGGCTTTAGCTTTATTATTGGTTTATGCTGATGAAAATGCCTGTATATTTTCTTCTGATAAGAACAGATATTTTTAGAGCTTAACAATGGCATCTATGAATGAATACAAGATTGAAACATTCAACTTACTTATTCCGATGGATTTGTTGAGTGCTGGCGTATTCTGGTAATCGACGAGTGAACTCTCAGGATATTGTATACCTGTAGAAAATGAAATCAATTTTCAAGCTATAGGTGATGCATTTATTATTAATTATTAATAACATCGTTGATAATGGGAAGAAGTTATAGACCCCGGACTAACTTTGAAAATTATCTTGAATTTTGTGGAAACGTTCAATATTCTGATAACATACCGTACGGGTGAATGAGATAGTACTATCAACATTAAGGATGGCCTTAATAAATTATATAGCCCTCAGGAAAATTTTGAATTCCTTCTATCTTTTAATTCTAGCGTTAAGCGGTGGAGATAAGTTAAAAATTATCAAAAATTTTAGACATTTTTATTTTTTTTTTTTTACGATCTCAATATAACGTGTGCGATGATCGCACGTCTATTATGGATTAGTTGGATTTCTTTGGTTAAGCTGTAAAAGGAGATAAATCAAGAAATATCAAAGATTTTCGACATTTTCATTTTTACAAATATCTCGAAAACTTTGAGAGATACGATAAAATCTCTTTGAATATTTTTTGTAGGAAATTTAATTCTTTACAAAAAAGGTCCTTTGTATTTTTGTCGTATTTTTCATAGTTTTCGAGATATAATTAATTTTGTGAAAAATTTTAATGAAAAAGTTATCTCGACTTATTTCCATTTTTACCGCTTCACTACAGATTTTATCGAATAATATTCCAGGCGTTAAGAAATTGTATTATATGTTCAAAATCTACTGTGCTTGAGGCGAAAGTCAGTATATTCGTTTAACATGTGACACTCGAAAACTATGAGAGATAAGAAAAATCTTATTGGACCTATTTTATGTGAAGAGTTTTTATAAAATTATCAATTTATTAAATACGACTTTAAAAGTTTAGTTTTATTACCATTTTCCCCACCGGGATCCTGAGCGTTCAACAGCGTCGCCAGAAAAATCGGAAGCAAAAAATACACCACTTTTCTCATCTTCGTAACAATCTTGCAAAAATAAATTAAGTCTTTAAGAACAAAGTTCTGCCGAATTCTCTTAGAAAAATCTTACCTGCAGCCAATGAATTCCAAGTTGAAAGTTCTCGTTCAAAATTAAAAATTACCAGAGAGACAATAAAACAATATTACTTTGAAGCCATCTGATGGAGTGTCAGCGGTTGCCTCTGATTAAATACCCAGTCGATGGCACCAATAATTACGCCTCAAGCTCCCTAAACCTCCGATGCTAGTCGACAATCACAGTTTTGATTGACCATAAATGGTCATTTTTCAAAAAAGAATTATCGTAGGTGGAAAAATACTGGATGTTTCTAGATTATTCCAAAAACCAATTCAAGTTTTCGAAAAATACCTGTATTTTTTTCTTCTAATAAAAAAAGATTTTTTTTGTAGCTTAACAACGGCATCTATCAATAGATACATTCATAATAAAAATTTATAAACATCATTGGGCGTCATAAATGGTAAAAATGAACATGTAAGTTAATTCATAACCCATTAATTAGCGCTATAAATAAACAAAATTCATGTATTTTTTTTAATTCCGAAAATTTCTCTGTGTACTATCCATATAAATTCTGGTTTTGTTAGCAGATCGGTGGCAACACGTATTAATTACCAGCATTAATTAATTATCCTCATGAAATATGATGAAGATAATTGCTTTAGTGGGAGTTTTCGACAGAAAAATCTTACCGTTTGCCTCACCGAGTAAGGTCGAGAGAAGGAACAAAAAGACAATATAGACTATCTTGAATGAATTTTATAAACGTATGTTGTTGCATCTCTTACATCTCTTACTAAAGATATCGGGAAAGTTTAAGGGATCGGTAGGCTAGTGGTCTCATCACCAAATCGAGTGATTGCTTATTATAAAATTTTATGTGTCAATAAAAAAAAATCAATATTCAAGTTATAGGTGATGCATTTATTACTCATTATTACTAACATCGTTATCGATCCCGGAATATCTTCGGAAATTTTATTGAATTATGTAGAAACACGTATTCTGATGAAATACCGTACGGATAATTAATTTAGTATTATCAACATTAATGATAGCCTTAAAAAATTATAACCCCCGGAAACATTTTCTCGTGTCTTCTAATTGATTTTCAGTATCTTAAAAAAATAACTTATGAATGATTCACCCATTATTAATGACAATGGTGATAGTCACACGAATTCATAGTGTCCGGGGTTATTTCAAAATTGCTTTTGAATTATATAGAATTATTCAATATTTTTAAAATGCTCTACGAGTGATATATGTATGATTATATAATACATTTCTTAGTTGGATATATTAGTCGTAATTGACAAAGAATATACAGTTGGAGGAAATTAATATTAATTATTAGATAAAAAATGATAATTATACAATGTTATTCAAATAAACAACCGACTTTATTGAACACATTCCTTGCATTTAGTATGTTAATGCGGATCTTTATCTCTTACGAATTGAGGTTCAAACTGGATATAGTTTTCCATTTGTAAACGTTAAATTATGCACACCGGAAGCTTCTCTGGGAGTATATTAATTGTTAATTAGCTTTAATAACTCAGTAAATGTCATATTGTACGATATATAGTTGAGCCAATGCTTTTCAATCCCTAGAGGATGACATAATGCGCCATATATGATGATTGATGAATCACCGGAAAGAATTCTGTCATTAAGCGGTAAAAGGAGATAAGTCGACAATTATGAAAAATTTTCGACATTTTTATTATTACGAATATCTCAAAAACCTTGAGAGATACGATAAAATGTTATTAAACCTTTTTTGTAAGGAATTAATTTCTCTACAAAAAAGGTTCTCTGCTTTTTTGTCGCATTTCCCATAGTTTTCGAGATATAATCAATTTTATAAAACATTTTTAATGAATAAGTTATCTCAACTCATCTCCTTTTACCGCTTCACTGCAGAATTGTGATGCACAATGCACGAATGCGTGCATTACACAATCTATAATCTCCATCTTCCGAATATTCATCACCTTCTTGGCGATAACCATAACTACTTACGCATACAGTCCTATTGTTAAGCGGTAAAATGGAAATGTCGATGAAAAAATAAATTTTTCATTGAAATTTTTCACAAAATGTATTATATCTCGGAAACTATGAGAGATAAAGCAAAATTGCATATAATCTTTTTTCTATAGAATTTAATTTTCTATAAAAAAGGTGTTATGCAATTTTATCCTATCTTGTGTAGTTTACGAGATATCTCGAAAAATTTGAATGAACGACTTTTTTGAGAATAAAATTTGTTAAAAATAAAATCGATTATAACACGAGAACTATGCATGATACAGCAAAAATGCATAGAACCTTTTTTA
>JABSMT010001328.1:0-10548 GCA_018902335.1 Eumacrocentrus americanus | reverse complement strand
GTAAAAAGAGATAATGTCAATAATTTTACGAATTTTTATTCTTACGAATGTTTCGAAAATTACACGAGATACGAGAAAATTACATTAGACCTTTTTTGTAGAGAATTAAATTTCCTATAAAAAAGGTCTAATTCATTTTTGTCGTATCTCGCATAATTTCCTAGCTATAATCAATTTTATTTTCAATAATTATTTTTTTCTCAAAAAATCATTAACACAGATTGTTCGTGATATCTCGAAAACTACACGAAATACGATAAAATTGCAAGAGACCTTTTTTGCAGGAAATTAAATTGTCTACAAAAAATATTCTATATCATTTCACTCTATCTCGCATATTTCTCGAGATACAATCAATTTCGTGAAAGACTTGAATGAAATTTACATTGTTGCCCGACTTATCTTCTCTTTTACTGCTTCACTATTGAATATCTTTTGATAAAATTAAAAAAAAAATAGAGAACATTTTGATAAATTTATTATTGTAATTCATTAAATTCCCATAATACTAAATCAAAAATCTGTCATTGACAGAGCCAGCTAAAAAGTCATTGATAACTTTGATAAATCTCTAGAATTCGTCGGCAACAAAGAATTGTTGGTTTAGCGAGGTAGGTGTGTTTGTTATTTTGATGAGATATAATGGGATGGATCTTGGGTGTTGATGCATAGCGCGTAGCGGGGTGCCTTGCGGTCGAAGAACCCCTGAGTGGGTTTCCAATACAGGCTTCTTGAAGACCCCTGTAGACAGGGGGCCGCTGGACGTCCATCACGCGTCATAGTTATGTATTTAGACATATCTCACTGACCAACGATGGTTTCTCTACCTATATACTCGCTCACATCCTCACATTCTCCTCGTTTCTCTGGTTCAAACTAGACTCTGATCATCTCTCTCACTATGCTGGCTGCTTATCATTCACAGTCTGCGCATATTTCAACATTAATTTCCCGAATGATGATGCATGGCCTGAGCATCAATGTCCGCGTATCAGCGTGAAGCCCATCATCGTTTGAAACTCTGTCTCATTCTCTTTCTCTCGATTACTTTACCATCTTCTCTATGTCCTTTTTGTTTTCCCTCTAATAATCGTGGTCATATCTCAACGCTTCCCTCGATTGCCACTCGTTAATATCATGCAGTGAGACCCAGTAGTCGAATGTATACACCGAATTATGCATACAACTGGCGATACACTGTCAGCTTTGAAGGATATTTATTTGTTTTATTTTTTATGGGTGTATATATATGCATTGTATATTCGTGTTTGAAGAATTATATATTCGAATGCTTTTTAATTCGTATCGTCAGCACAACGTGAAAGACGGCAGCATTTGACTGGAGGTATATCACATGTCTCCACATACAAATATCTTTAATTAATAAAAATTTATAAAGTGATAGCATTAATAAAGATAGCTTTGGTTTCTTTTACCGCGCGCACAGAATTTTCTAAAGGCATTTTTTATATAATTTACTAGAGCTTATGAAAGCTTTAAATAATATTCTAAAGTTGATGATTCTAGTCCATATCAACCGTAAAATTTGATAGAAATGATTATTTTTAAGTACTCTAAAAAAAGATAAAATTTCTTAATTATAAGAGCTTCCATTAGCTTCTGATGTCTTCGTAGGCTTGACCATAAAATTGACAAAACCGTCGACGTCGTCGAGCTCCTTCGAGTAGAACTTGGCAACGATCGTTGCTCTACCCTCCAACTTTGGTGTCATAGAGAAGCTGCAAGTGGCTTTTTCGCCCGGCTGTACACTCTCAGAAAGTTTAATCTTTAGCTGCTCGTCCAAGCCAGGTCCTTCGATCAGGAACTTTCCTTTTTTCAGTGAAATTGGTAGAGGATTTGTGAAACTTGCTCTTGCCTGCAGCACCTGACCTACTACAGCTTCAGTTTGCCTCTGAAAAATATATGACGCTTGAAATAGATAGATTGTTCTTGAAAGAGAGATTATTGTGCGAGTTGGCTCAAGTTTTACCTCGATTTCTATGTCAGGCTTCTTCACGCGAAAGTCGTCCTGGGCGAAGTACTCAAAGTTTGTGTCTTTAACTGTGGCAAGACATGCGATGTTGAAGGCACATTGGTTCAATAATCTTGGACCATATTCCTCCCATGTGAGATCTAAACGTGCTTCCTCAACTGCTCCTGGCATCACCACTCGGTCGGTCTCGGAACGTTTTACTGGAGCACCAACACGACCTGTGTAGAGGACCACTTCTACACGTAGAATTACCGAGACTCTGTACTTCTCCTCGCTGCTTCGATTCTTCATCAGTAGCACGACGCTATAAAGACCAATATTGAATTAAAATATATTTTTGGCGGATGGAACTATCCATTGAGAAAAAAATAGATTAAAAAATCATGGAAATATATCTGTAATTATTGGAAAATAATTGTCACTTCAATTGTGTTGATTTAATTGAAGACATATTATTTAATGTTTAATGAAGTTTTTTCTCAGTGATAGTATTGATAATCATGGTTGAATTCGATGGTTTCACCATTCCAATTTCGAATTTTGATGTATATAATTTTGGAAATAGAGCCAAATTGGTTGATTTGCATACCTGAATGGTTCACCTACAGTGATGTCGTCACGCAATTCAAATCTGAACTCGAGATCTTTGAATTCCTCGTTTATAGTGTGACGACTGAAGAAGCATTAGTTGGATTATTCAAATTAATTGTGATATGTGAGATTATAATAGCATGCTTTGTGCACTTAATTATTATTTTCGTTGGAATTTTTCACAATATGTATCATAACTCGTTACCTATGCAAAATACGATAAAATTGCATATAACCAATTTTGTAGAGAATTTAATTGCCTACAAAAAAGGTCTGATGCAATAATACTGTATTTCGTCGAGTTTTCAAGATATTGAGCAAAATGAAAATTACCAATATTCGATAAAAATGTATCAATGCAATCATGCAAAGGTTACATCAATTTTCTACAAAGCTCATTATTATTAATGCAAGTTTGAAAAAAACTACAGTCTATAGTTAATTGATCTTCATACCTGAAAGGTGAACCTATAAGGGCGTCATCGCGCAATTCAAAGTTAAACATAACGTCGTTAAACTCTTCATTTAAATAATAACGACTGAAGAGATTTTCGCTCTGACGAAGAGCCTTCAGCATAGCTTCACGTTCCTCATCAGACTCTGCAAGGTTTCCATAAATAATTTTGTTTTGTATCTCTAAATACGTTTTATTCGTAAACGGAAATATCACTTACGCTCAGGGTATTTATACATGTGTGTTATATCCTCACGAGTCCAGGATCCCACTGCTTTCGTGCTGATCTGCTTACCAATGCTGATGAGATAGATAATTCAATAAGAGAAGATATATTTGACGATTCTATTTTCTATAATATAATTTAATACAAACCCCTTTATATCCTTGCTGATTAATTTAAGAGGCTGTGTCGGGCCATTGTACCTCCAGTAGACTTTATCAGCATTCACCTCAGCAAAGACAAATCCGCAGTCGTAGGGTCGAAGAACCTCACCTCGTTTCACAGCTGCCACTGAAGCTGGACCACATCGATATGAATCCCCACTCAATTCTTGAGGGGTTGCATCGATGACCTGCCAACCTGCATACTCCGGACCCAGGTCCATTCTCTTCATCCAAACTTCATTCCACACATGGAAATTCCTAGAAATTAAATGAATTAATTATTTATAGAAATGGCATAGCTGAAATTATAAATGTTATTCCTAGCTTTATTTACCAGATTGAGTCACTATTGAGCTCTTCCATGACCTTCCCATCAGCACCAACAAAATAGTCAACAGTGAGACTGTTCTGGGTGTCATGGGCACTGGAAAAATTCGTCACAACTCGAGAGGGCAGTCCTAAAGTTCTACAAACAGTTGTAAGGACTCCAGCAAACACCCAACATTGTCCATACTTCACAGGCTTCTTCGTCTTGTAAAACTGCTGAAGAATCTTCTGCGATCCAAGCCATTTGGTTGGTGCTGTGCCACCATTAAAGTCATTCGACCAGTTGCCCATGATTGCTCCATTATCATCAGGAGAATTAACAACTGCAGAAAGCACTCGTGATATTACAACAGGATCTTTTCTTGCTGGACCTCGAACTTTTCCAACTTCAATCATTAAATGAAGAGCACAGTCAAGAATATCTCGTTCGAATTGAGCGTAATTCCAGACGGTTGGTCTCATTAGATTGTGATTTCCTCTCCAGATCAGACCGGTGTCTGCCATCACGTATTCCTGACGACCCGCCTCATCGTCCAGGAACACTGGGTCATCTGTAATTTAATTATTTATTAGTTTAATTCTTTAGTTCAGCAAAAAGAGGAATTATATTGGAAAGAAGGTTCTTTATTACCTGGACACCAAGGATTGAAGAGGATGTAGAAAGGCTCATTAAGACTGAAGCTGATGGCTCCAGCTGAATTCTTTCGCTTAGCATCAATGTCAAGCTTCCATTTACCTATTAAAACATCTGCTGGTGCTACTATCTATCAAACGAAACACACAATTAATTAAAAAACAAAAACCAAACTAATCGGAATGAAATCCTAAACTTACTTTTATTTTAATGGCATTAACTTCTAAAGAGTCCAGAGTAACACTCCAAGATCCTTCAGGCACGCTTCCATCATTAAGCAGAGGTACAACCATGAAGGTTCCATGTCCATACTGTGGCTGCTTAATTCCATCCAGCGTGAAGACAATAGAAATACCATCAAGAGTCGAATCATAGTCGCGATTGAGATGAAGCCTTATAAAAAATTCCTGGCCCCGTCGCACCACCAGCCTAGCATCAGTACCATCGCGATTCATAATCTCGTACCTGGAGGTGTTGTGGGCTTCTCCATTCTCTGTGATGAGTGGATCTACCCTGAGAATCGTCAGCATCGGTATTCCAAGCTCTCCCCCTGTGCAAAAACAAAAGGAAACATAGAGTCAGCAGAGGACGACGATACTTGGCATGCAGAAGGCGAATGACGAGAAAAAAGGGGTCTAAAATGTAAATGGATGGGTAAAGCTCTAGTGTCTCTCTTTCTCTGTCCCATGAGAACAACACAGAAAAAGAAGAAACACACTCTTCTCGTCTTTCTTTCTCTCATTAAACCCTGGCAACGTACTCACAGTGAAATCTAAATGGAAACGGTCGGAAGCGCCGGTCGTTGAAGGCACGGTAGCGATCATAAAATCTGTAAAACATCCTCGTAATCCCACAAACCGCTGATTAGTCCAGAAGAGGAAACAACAGAGACCCAAGCTAGGTGATGGAAATTTTAATTTAAACAAGTATTGCCACGTTTCTTTTATTGTTAAAATAAAAAAACTAGAATAGTAATGCAGGAACTGACTGATACACGTCTTTATTTTTTATTTCAGTAGGCAGAAACGTGGGCGAAAAATGTGTCTATCAATTGAATTGATATCAAGGAAGTGCACTACAAAGATGCATCAGCCACGAATGCTGATCAACAATCGAATGAGTCTTGGATGAAATGTGTGCAGAGTCTCAGAAGTGCCTGTTGAATGTTATTAAGATTATATCCAACCTGGTGGGATGTATCTAGGAAAAAAAATGTACAATAGTGGGTTGCTTGCCAGCTCTTGTAAGAAAACCTGGGACTCCAAGGTTCATACTCTTCCACACAAACACGTGCCTGCATCAGCACACACCATAATTGGCAGGAACATAGAGTTGTTGTCGAGAAAAGAGTATATGGAAAATCTGTCACCCACTTGTGTGGTGTTGTGCAGCAGTGGAATTCCAACACGACAAGGTGCGTCCAATCTCATATGGAATGAAATCTAGAGACAGGACAACTTCGAATGGAGGACAGTGTTGTCATCTGTACCATTCCTGGAAGATCTTTTATATGTGAAACATTGAATTTCTAATGGACGTTTAAAAGAGCCCTGGGAAAATTTCTATGAGACATTACTTCTGTAATTAAGCGATAAAAGGACATAAGTCGAGATATAACTTTTTCATTAAAATCTTTCAAAAAAACTGATTATATCTCGAAAACTATAGGAGATACGAGAAAATACAAAGGACCTTTTTTGTAGAGAATTTAATTTCCTACAAAAAAGGCTCAATAGAATTTTATCAGATTTCTCAAAGTTTTCGAGATATTTGTAAAAATCAAAGTGTCTAAAATTTTTCAGAATCTTTGAGTTATCTCCTTTTACCGCTTCACTATTCATTTTCAACTTAAGTTAGATCTTTTAACGAGATTGTCTATGATCACATCTAAATGTCTGACTATTAGGTCAGTATATAGGCATTTCCATCAATGAATGTGCCCACGTTGCAGTAATAAAATAAAGAGTCACGTCAAAAGCTTGGTTTATGTAGCATAAATCATAGAGCTATTCATACGTCTCTATTACATACAGATGAAAGATACTTGCATCAGTACCGACGTTTCTCAGTGAAATCCGAGACGCAAACGTTATGCTAAAGATGAAATACATCTCTCTATGTGGCTGCAGTAGCCTCGTTACCCAGTAGTCTTTGATCGTAATCAATAATTATAGTGTTCAATAATGATCAGAGAGTATCAATATATGTGGTAGAAGATAAAGCTAGTATTTTTTTATGATCGATGTTAATAAATTTCTTTTATATGAAAAAAAAATAGAAATATAAACAAGAAAAACCAATATAATCGTCAGGAAATTAATAGTTATCGTTTAGATATTTATATGGGTGAGGCTTTAATTGAACGATTACACTATTATAAACTGACTGATAAATGCTACAGACAATTGATTGTAATAAGCGTTGTAAGACAAATTGATTTTATTTGTTGGTGGCCTTAAATATGTAAATCATAATAATATTTATAATGAAACTTTTTATGCTAAGGATATCGATTTACGATCTTGATATAATTGTATTCTATAGGACTGTATTTGTGTGGTAAAGTGACGCTACAAAAGTCCTTCTAGTTGATGCACATCAGCAAATAATAGGAGCACATTCTCTCATCAGATTATGTTGAATGCTATGTGCGTTAAAAATATCTGGCTGATCTAAATGAGCAGTGTGTATGTAACAGCTGAATAAATTTACACTACGTGTACACATTCGGACTTTACGAATAATATAAAGCCACGAAGGCCAATATTCCCCTGGTGATTTCATCAATTCAAAATTGTTGCAAAGTCATTTGAAGCTGATGATTTTTATATCCCAGGACAAAAAAAGCTAATGAACATATGTATATGATGCTTTTATGATCTTAAGTAAAAGGAATTCCTTGTGCACATTATATTCTATAAACCAAGTGCATCATCGTCAGACACATGTGGCCAGGCTTTTCTCATTATCAATAGGTATACATACACATATACACGAGAGCTATATACTTGGACATCATTAAGTAATTTATTATTTCCTCAAAAGAGTCTTTGAAAAGCTTGTCCAGGTGTTTCCTCACTTGTCTTCATGACCAAATACATCTCTAAAGAGTGGGTGATATCATCTTTATGCCGATTAGTCAAAGAAATTAATTTGCATAATGCAATTTTCATTCATTCTTGATGCTGAGAAGACTAGTAAGAAGCATTCGGATGTCTTTAATTTTCTGAAATTTTATTTTTTCAATTAGCTCTTGTGAAAGCTTGGGGCATTTCCTAACTAGAGAGGGGGTTTTGAATTATTTTTGACCCACTATTAAACTAGAAAGGCTCCAAAATAAATTTTATTATGAAACGACAAAGAAGAGCTCGTCTGCCTTCAATAAATAAGAACATTTAGCATTTCTTCTCAAAGATATATACGCTTATTTATCTTCCACCCACGAAATTAGTCCTAAATCCCCAAAGAATAATAAATCACTCACAGAGAAAGTGTTATATTCCCTTGAGTTAACTCGAATGAAATAAATTTCATTGATTATTTGTCTTCTTCGTGAAATATTGAGAGTAGCGAAGTTTCATGTTTGGTATTTGGCCCGGTATGTTCTCAAGGCGAGGTCCGAAATGTGGCTCGAACGGTTGAAATATGACTCCAGTCGATAGTGTGCCTTGATTCAAGCATCCACAGTCAATCTATTCTCGGCGTTTGGTCAAGGTAAAACACATTGCTTTATGTTCTTTTTGAGATGCACGCTTCTACTCTGAGTTGATTCCCACGCAGGAATTGTTTTTGACTTAGCGCTAAACTGTGCTCTGGATATATAGGTCAGGTCTTTTGGAGTCTTGACTCGTTCTCTGTCCTGGGAAGCAGTCTGATGATGTCATGGCCTTCACATATTGATAGGAAGTGCGTTCAGGTGTCCATGGACCTTGGCTAGCAAAGAGATTACTCTCTTACGACACGCGCGTGAGAGAGCGAGATTCATCGTTGAATTTTCCTTGGTCTTGAATCCGCAGCAACGTGCGACGTCATCGATGTATTTTCTTCCAGTGTTAAGAGAAGCAAATAAATATACTGAGGAATTATTCAGTCGATACTACTAAAGAGTTTCACGTAGGAAGATGAAGCTATGGAGAGACATTGCACCTAATATGGGTCGTTAACTCTTGTTAATTATAAGGTCAAGTACATCAACAATGAGAAAGAATGGTTTCAAGAAGTATACAAACCATCGTCAGCCGCTGGTGGAGGTTTAGGAAGACGATCTGACCGTGTGGAGACATTTTCCAAAGGTATATCCGCCTTCTTCAACCTGAAGAAGCTCAGGCATGGGGCACAGCACTTCTTCATTTTGATTTAAATATTTGTTTAACTGAAAATAAATCTTCAAGAATTTCCTGCTTTCTTCACTTTCTTATTCAGTAGCTCTAGATCGTTAATCCGAACGCGTTTTAACCGATTGACGAGTGTAAAAATCCGCTTTAACTGACTGACAATAATCTCACGTGTCTATCTCGTTATGTTAATGATTTCCAAGCGCAGTAGCGCGTTGATTTGAGTCACGATGCCGGTACCAGAGTGACTGTCGCGAGATTCTACTTGGTGTATGGTATCACTAGCTGTACGATAGGGTCTCCTCTCCCTACTTCGCAGAGGATTCGGTGCATTCTGAGGTCTTATACACTGATTAGTATAATGTAAGTAATGTCGTAGCTTATAGAGGGGTCATTAATTGATAGTTTGGACTATCTTCTTGATAAGTTTCGTTTCTTAGAAGCGTGTACGTGATACCTAGTCGATGTACGACTCCAAAAAAGGCTCTGAAACGCGTTATGATGATCCTAAGGTGTGTCTATTTCCTTTGTGCTGATCACATTGAAAGATTAAATTCCTTCTTTGGGCTTGGACTCTTTCGTTTTATCAGTAGTTTGACATTTATTTGACAGAGCACTCATGTCATCCATTGACAATCAAGATCAATTCAGATCGCTGAGTCAAGTCGAGTGTCAAGAGAGTTTCTATGAAGATTGAATCAAGATCGAATGAAGAGAGAATGAATGTTTTAATAATGCTAACGACCAACTGATTTTAATTCATTTAACCCAGTGTAAATGTCAATAAACTGTTAGAATGTCATTGGAACGAATTTATAAAGTATTTATCCTTTGGATATTTGAATAATAGTTCATTTTTAATAGTTATTGATCTTACAAAAAAATCAAGTACTCCAAGACTAGACATGAAGACTAAAAAATCCACAATGTCATTGATTTTTATTCATTCTGGTGATACGATAGGAAAATTGAATGGAGCAATGTCTTCAATTTTATTCTCTTGCATCTCAGCTGCTCTATTATCCTCCACGACGATCACAGACCTCAGCATGTCCTCCAATTGGATAAATAAGTACCGATAGACGAATTTGCCTGAATTATCCTGGAACAAAGTATATCAAACAATTATTTAATAATGTAAAATGTTAATAAAAATCGAAGAAAAATGATTGAAGAATATTTACTTCTCGAACTTCTAAGTGTACAGTCCCCTTCTTTCGAAGTCCCTGAATGTAAAATTGCATTCTCATATGCATTTTCCCATTGTGCTCATAAACTGTATGATTAACATGTCTTCGTCTCCCACGACGACTTTCCTCGCCATAAGCTTTGATAGGTTCACCCAAAGAATCGACGACCTTTGGATCTTTTATACACCTATTAAGTGCTTTACTGTAAACGCTGTTGGGACTTTTATCAGAGAACAATTCACTGAATATTGCGTAAAACATCAATGCAGTCACGCCTACACCTCCTATTATGACACTCACGTACCAAGCAGACTTTGTGTTCTCCTTGACTGCATCAATTAGAAGAATTAGTTATTAATACAAAGCATAGCATAGTACATATATTGTTAGTATTCTTGAGAATTTATTAAAAAAAAAAAAAAAATTACCTACTTCCGCAAAGGTCTGTACTTGCCCTCCAGCGTTGTTATCAACTTTAGAAATTTCATAATTTGGCTTCTGGCTACCATATCTCTGATTAGAAGATGTATTGAAATAACAGGGTGATAACAGTACAGGAATTACAGGTATCGTCGATGTTCGGCTTCGTAAGATACAATTAATGACTCTTACTGAAGCCATTCCCTAAAAATAGAATT
>JABSMT010001317.1:0-10553 GCA_018902335.1 Eumacrocentrus americanus | reverse complement strand
TATAATATATTCTTCAAACGGTTTTTTCGCATCAGCAGCCCAACGATATTTATTTCTCTTCCTATAATCTGTCTTCTTTATCTAAAGATTGGACTCATGCTGGGTATCTGAACGCGCAAAATTTACTAGTTGTATTTTTGCACACGCACGACCAACAAAAATGGCGAATTATTCGAATAAATAGAGAATTAATCGTGAAATTCAGCGATAAATTTTTAATCGCAGACACATTTCTTCATTAACATTACATCGTTTAATACAGTTAGAATATAAAGAAAGAAAATTGAATTAGAGATTACTGCAAAAAGCTGTTGAGAAATGTGCAATTGTCTTGAGCGATTTTTTGAATTTCCCGCCGTTGAGCGCGCGAACCCGCGTGCTCTGCCGGAGATAACCGAGGCTTCCGATATAGAGCCTGTGGATTATTCATCAGCACGAAGAATTTAGGGAGGTCTTTTTTACTCGCCACAGTGAGAAAAAATGGCTTTACTAGTGAGAAATGTCTGCAAGGTCCTCTCGAAGGTATTCATAAATAAATACATTGATATTTGTTTTAACAAATCTTTGATGAAAATCTGTAAATGTTTATAGACTTAGATCAATCGACATTGGTATGGATTCTCTGCTCCAATTTCTTTTTTCATAATCACAAATCAACTTCTATAGGCATTGTTTATGCAACCTAACAATTAAAGACGATTTTGTTATGATGTTTGTCGTGATTTAATTTTTTTAGACAGCCCAAAATGGCGCAGTGAGAAGCCTGAGCACGAGTACAGTCCACCATCAAGAGACAGTATGTTTGTATTAAATAATAATATAACTTAATATGTATTATGTCATTGGTTTTTTGTACAATTTAGTCTATTATTTGTGTTGCTTAGATTGTCGAGCAGGAGGGCAAGACAAAATGTACTCTTATCCCAGGAGATGGTGTTGGACCTGAGCTTGTTGTATCAGTCCAACAGGTTTTTAAAGCTGCCAATGTGCCAGTCGAATTTGAGCCATACTTTTTGTCAGAAGTCAATCCTACTCTTAGTGCTCCACTGGAACAAGTTTCTAACAGCATTGCCAGGAATAAAGTGTGCTTGAAGGTAAGAAATTGGCCGTTATTCTATAAAATAATATATAATTTTTGCTGGATCTAAGTATAGTTAATGAAATGTGGTATTTTTCTTTTCTTTTAACAGGGAATCCTTGCCACTCCTGATCACTCTCATACTGGCGAGCTGCAGACATTAAACATGAAGCTGAGAAAGAATTTAGATCTGTATTCGAATGTGGTCCACGTAAAATCTTTACCTGGCGTTAAATCTCGTCATCAACATGTCGATTGTGTTATCATTCGAGAGCAAACCGAGGGCGAGTACTCAGCACTCGAGCACGAGTCAGTAACAGGCGTCGTAGAGTGCTTAAAAATTGTTACAAGAGAAAAATCACAGAGAATCGCCAAGTTTGCCTTTGATTATGCAATTAAAAATAATCGCAAGAAGGTCACTTGTGTTCATAAAGCAAATATTATGAAATTGGGTGATGGTTTGTTCTTGAAATCTTGTCAAGAGATTGCGGTGCTTTATCCTAGGTAAAAAGCAACCATTTATTATTCAACTTTTTAACAGTAAATATTTACTTTTACTGATAATACATTTTTTTTCTTTTTTCAAGAGCAGAATTCATTTTGAGACGATGATTGTCGATAATTGTACTATGCAAATGGTGTCGAATCCTCATCAGTTCGATGTCATGGTCACTCCTAATTTATATGGAAATATTGTGGACAATATTGCTTCAGGATTAGTCGGTGGTGCTGGAGTAGTTGCTGGTGCCAGTTATAGCCCAGAATGCGTCGTCTTTGAGCCGGTAAGAGCATCAAAAAAATCAAATAATTAATTACCAGATGACAATAAAAATCATACGAAAATTGACATATATAACTTTCAAATTTAGGGTGCGAGGCACACGTACTCCGAGGCTGTGGGCAAGAACGTGGCAAACCCAACAGCAATGCTATTGTGTTCAGTAAAGCTACTGAATCACATAAACTTGAAGCGTTATGCCGGTCAAATTCGTGAGGCTCTAAATCGTGTCTTAAATGACGGAAAGGTCCGCACTAAAGATCTCGGTGGTCAGAGTTCAACAACAGATTTTACTCAGGCTGTGATTAGTTGTCTTCGCTAAATTCAGTGGACTATAATAACTTCTCGATCTGTCAGCTCGATCTTTAATTCATCCTCCAAAGAGATTCAGCAGGAAGTAGGAGAATTTAGATGGTTTCCCGCGGTGTACCTTCCACGTTCTGTGTAGCATCGATATACAATAATATAACAACAGTTCTTTAGTTATTTAATTAGCTGGCATGCATGTCGGATCGATAATTCTGACGCATAAGTTATTGGAACTTGGGGAAAAGCCGAGCGGGAGACAATTTTTTCTCAATTGAAAGAATATTATTGTGTATTTATTGAACATTTTACGCTCTATCCATTTGTGTGATTAATTTAAATGCATTCTAACGGCGTTTGTTGTACCATAGCTCATTGTAAATTAAAATCTTGTATAAATAAAAGAAAGAATTCACTCCCATTAATGAAAGTGTGAATTTTTTTTACAACTAAAATAACAAACGTGGCGCTCAATACGATAATAAGCGCCACATCCTGTTCAGGGCATTGGAATCGTTAACACAAACGTTAACAGTTGATTTCCTCCTGAATCTTTTGAATGAATAATTGAATAATGGATCCACAAGATCATTCGCTAGCTCTAATACGCCAAGACATAGTTAAAAATCATCTCCAAGTCACAGCAATAATTCAGGTAAGATTGTTACAAATCATTATTGGCAAACCTAACCTCTCTAGACGATATTTATCTGATGAAATAAATTCAAATACAGGATATCCAGCAATGCACAGGACCTTTGGAGCTTCTAAATGAATTGAATGCTGAGGGACGAGCAAAGATTACCGATTTACGAAATAGTATTGACAATCTAGTCCATTTAGCTGAGACTGAGATCAATGCTAAACGAAAGTCTGAGCTCATGCTCGAGGTGGAGAACAGGAAGAGTCAACTGGCCTTTACATTAGCAGCCTTCAGGAAGGCAAATATCGTTGGTGCTTGTGTAATCGACAAAATGGCTAAAGAAGAGCTCCTGTCGACATCAGAGGAGCAGCAAAGAATGCTCAGGAAAAGGAGAGATAGAAAGGGATTAGCAGACACAGCTGGTATTGCCACAGAGAGACTGTTAAGCATCTCTAGGACCTTGGCTGAAACGAACCAAAGAAGTGCAGATACCTTAGACACCTTAAGTAAATGAATTCTTCATCTCTAAACATTTTTTTTGCTTCTTCCCCCCCAATAATTCCTACTTTAAATTATACAATACTCTTTTGTCCATGCAGTAACATCGTCAGACAAAGTTAATGGGACCAAAGACGAGCTCGAGCATCAGCAACAGGCAATAGAACAGTCAGGGAAGCTCTTGGGCAAGTATGGCAGAAGAGAAGTCACAGACAAGGCCCTTCTAGTCCTGGCATTTGCATTTTTCCTTGCCTGTGTCTTCTACATCTTGCAGAAGCGGCTCTGGTGAATCGGTAAGATGAAACTTCTCGAAAGGAAATATAATCTCTGTGTCCTTCAATAAGGAGAATAAAATTGCTCTAATAAATGACCTTAGCACGATCAATGATCTATATGTGTACGAGAGTATCTCATATCTCTTGGTAATAACCGTGACCGAATTTCGATATCACTGGGAGTAGTGAAGATATCTACGGTTCACTTACAGAGATTCTAAAATCAACAGAATTAAACGCAATATTATCCGGAAGAGAGGAACTACAAATTGTTTTACATATTTCATTGAGTAATAATCTTTAGGTCGACAAGGGCGGGAGAAAGGGCTTTTAGTTATCGTCCTTGAGAACTGTTGTCCAAAACGAGCCTCTCTGTGATTGACGTGTACTTGACGAGAATCAAACACTCCATAAACACGGATTTGTATAAAATTCCCACGTTATTTATTTCATATTGAGACAAAATTGTCCCTCTAAAAATAGAAAACGCTGATGATTGATAAAAGAAAAACAAGAGATTGCAGGAAAAATTCTTAGAGTTTGAGGTAACAAAGAGACAACTCTTGTAACTCTGAAGCTATTGTGATGTGAATTTAAAAGGATAATAAATAAATAACGTGCAGAACGTCATGCGAGTTGCGTGATGCGATTATCAAGGAGGATCAGAGCGATATTTCCGGGATGAATATAGTTTGCTATCTCAGTCCATCCTGCTTGAAATTCATGAATTTTATTTGAAAAATCTCACGAGTGACTAAGGCACTCAAATATTCCACTGATGTTGCCAAGGTCATTGTGGGGACTTTACGCGACTCTTTCGTCTCGGTTCGACTGCGCGAGATCGCTGTTAATTTTCTGGGGGGTAGGGCAACACGATCTCGTATATAAAACGCTGAGAATCGGTGGGAATTGCTTCATTGATGAGGACTTCTAACTCTGTGGTTAACTATTCCTTTTCTTCCTTTGTAAGTTTCATAGATATTCTATCAATTAATCTCGTCATTATTTTATTTCTCAGGCAAATAGACTCTGCGACAAGACAATTGCTGTTGATTATTCGGAACTATGAAGCTAATTGGAGTATTGCTGCTTCTGATAGCTTACGTGTCAGCAGCACCGTGGCTAGACCAATTATTCGCTGGCTATAATCAGCAGAGACAGTTCAATAATGGTCATGAAAGGACGCACCATCGTGAAGCGAAGAGCGGTGGCAAAGAACGATGGAAAGAAATATGCAGGACTGTTAATCCAGGTGGCTATGCAGCTTGTCCCTGGTGAAGGGTCATCAGTTTCGTTCAAAACATAATGTGATGTACTCTTTTAAAATATTTTTATTATACAAACAAAACCGTGAAACGGATTGTTCACGAGTTAGATGACTCGATCGAAACTGCTATTATGTACTTTTAAGCCATTAAATGTATATAAAGCATTTGTTGTACATAGTCGCGTTTCATTTTTGTATACGTATATATTGTATATATTGATTTTATGTGTATAATTACAACTGCATGAGTGAATAAACGCGACTACTATTTTATAATCTTTATGCAAGGTCTCTATATATATATTTTTCATTTCTCTCCCATTCATTCAATCCTTCCACTCGCTCAAAATATGTACAAAAATAATTTATCTAATTCATTCGAAAACTCAATGCAGAGTCTCGACGTCACAGCTACGTTGTTTAGAGATTTTTATAGACGAATTTCTTCTGAGAATGGCTTATGGGGTCAATGAAGAAAATGAAAAGAAGTCGTGATTAATGGAGCGCGTCACAAGATTATCCAGAGTCACTTCCAGACTTGAATCAAACCATCGGTACTCCCAGTAAGTATACACGTATTCGACATCGCCACAGCTGAGATAGTGTCGTGATGGCCTGGATTGGGAGCTTCAAGAGAAGGCACTGCACCTTCCTCAGAGCTTCTTGCACGTCCACTGCCGCTGCCCGACGATATTGGTCCTCCTCCAGCAAGAACCTCTTGAACGACATTCGTCCCATCGATGAGCCTTTGCTCATAGGCAAGAGAATTTGGCGCTATGGTATCACTCGCAGCTGGCAGAGCAACGTATGACTCATTCGGTGTATTTAAATCCCAGAATCGTAGTCGCATATCTGTCCCACCAGCGAGCAAGAAGCCTGATCGATCAATTGCGCCGGCATGCATTGCACAAATGCTGTGGCCTTCCTGGGTGAGACTCAAAGGTGGAGCACTGGAAGCCCAGAGGACCATTTGTCGAAAGCCAGTCTCCAAATTCCACATGGAAATCTCATTATTCCCTTGCACCGCAGAAATAATCCAAGATTGTTCTGTGGGATGAGTGATGACTTTCCTCACTCGAGCTCCAGTTGGATGCTTGATGCTGCTGATTGGCAATTGGAACCTGAGATCCCAGCAAATGTGCACACCAGAGCTTGTGCCCAGAGCCAGCCACTGCTGATGATTATTCACACAAAAGGAGGTAATAACTCCATGTTTTAAATCATTCTCCAGTCTCCAAGCAATTCCGGGACATCTCAGGTCCCAGCCGACCAACGAACCATAGAGAGTGGCGTAAACCAGCACTGACTGGGATCCAGAGTCCAAGTACTGCAGATCCACAGCACAGCCTTCCTCCTGAAGGTCTAGCTGCTTCGAATACATTATGCTCATCTTGCTGGAGCTTGGCTCCAATCTCAGGACGAAGACAGAGCCAGCTTGACTGGCTGAACTGGCGAGAGATTGGCCCTGCTCACAAACAGCAAGGCCAACTAGTGGTCCACCTCTGTGGACGTAAGTTTGTCTAGACCTATTTGCGAGGTTTCTTCCCTCCATCTTGCTGGCATCCCAGATTCTCACACAACCATCTGCTGCAGAGCTCGCGAATAAACCTGAGTCGGGAATGGACACAAGACGATTGACTGCAGCTCGATGCTCGTGAAGATAAGCCACAGACACTCCTCGTGGTCGCCAACTGCTTGGAAGCAATCTTGTGCCTGCATGCCAAGCCATGTTGTCTGCCCAATGCTGTGCTCTGAGCGCTGCTGCATGTTGCTCTTGCTTTCGACAAGTCAACTGGCGTAATTCTAGTCGACACGGTGCACATCTGTATTGAATGTAGGATCGTTCGTGCAATGAGTGGTCATTCATGCTATTAATGTCTGCAAGACTGTGCTGAGGCGAGAGATGAATGTCGCCTCCATGGATCGTTGGACTTGGACTTCCGCCACTCTCAGCCATCTTAACTACAGATTGAGCACTATCATGAGCAGCAAACATTGTTCTCCATTCTTGATTCATCGTCGTGTAATTCGCTGTACTGTCTGATGTTCTTCGATCGAATTTCTTGTAGCCTGTTACTCCCATGTCACTCTTAGCATCAGGGTAAAGGACAACGATGTGGTGACGAATTGTGTCTTTCATCGCACTTAATTCCAACTTGCCTTCAGGCATAATCTTCATCGAGCCCTGTTTATTGTCTGCAGACAGGCGATATTTATTTATTTTTATTAAATGAGGCTTCATGACCAGCAACTGGTCTTCAACAATCTCAGTCATCGATTCTGAATTGAGACGACGAAAGAGATTTCGTAAAGCTGTGCTTGTTTCGCTGTACTGGGGAACTGATCCAGTTATGGCTTTGGATCTTGCTGCTTTTCGCTCCTCAAATGCTCGAAAGAGTTCCTCGACGTCATTGTATTTTATTACTGAATCATAGACGACTCGTGATACTGGTGGTACCAAGGCTTCAAGCAGAAGAACTTCCTTTTCAATTTGAATGAGCGAGTGTTTCAAGTAGGGCTGAATCATTGTCTGGACTTTGCACTGGACGTCAACGAGATTTAGTGTTCTGGCTGCAGCAGAAATCAAGCCTACTGTGGCATGTCTAATCCATAGATTGGGGTGGATCAAGAAGACAACGGTTTCTGATAATAGTTGGTACAGCGCAGACTTGTGCAATAGGCCAAGTTCGGTGAGAGTCGCCATGGCATTGATTGCTTTCCTTGTGACGAACTCTTCGGGATCAGTGAGCCCTTGCTGAAGAAGAGGCATGAGTATTGGACTGCTGTGCCACCCTACGTACGCTGAAACTCCTACTATACACTCGAAGAAGGAGCCCCGTAATTGTTTGTCCTCTTTATCATTCAGAAAAGTGATAACATGACTGAGAAGTACATCATTGGCCTTTTGTTTGCCGAAGAAGACGCATAATTTAGTTATTCCATTCTCCATCAGAGTCTGCTTGACAAGATTCGACGAGTCTGTCAAGAGCATTGACACTGATTGCTGCACCATCTCATGCAAAGTCTGCAGCTCACTGTCGTAGCTTGGCTTAGGCCCTTCTTTATTCCCTAAATTGGTTAGATGAGCATTTTCTAAGTATCGTAGTGCAATGTGAGCCAGATGAGCAATACTTTCTGCATAGGCTGCTCGCACAATCACCGCTTCATCTTGTGTCAAGTGAGCCAAACCAGGCAAAATGTATTCTGGAAATATGTTCACATCTGTTGGCGGAATTGATTCGACTAGGTACAGGCATTTTGTTAAAGTATGAATGGCTGAAACTCGTACACGAGGTGCTGGATCGTGAACCAAATGAAAAATGTAGGGCAGTATTCTGTCTAAAATAGTCTCGTCTGAAGTATTTTCTGCTAATTCTAACAGGATTTCTAAACTCTGGAGCTTCGACTGCGAATGATGAAGCCCTCTAATACAAGACGTTACGAGTTGAGTTATAATAATTAATCCTTCGAGTTTGTCACACAATTTCGTCTGCCTCGATTGAATATCTTCATCGATAATTTTTTTCTGCTCATCATCATTGTTAGCTTTATTTTGCTGTGACGAATCACATTCTTCTTTCGTGACTTTTGGTAGTTGCTTTATGTCTCCATTTGCATCACTCTTGTCAAAGCTCTGATCACTGTCGCCCTCAATGATCGTATTGTCTTCACTGTGTCCTGCAGAATCATCTCGACTCGATTCAACATTGCTGTCATTCATGTCACTCTTCTTCAAACTGTCTGATTTGTCTGTGTCATTGCTATTTTTTCTACTCGACTCTGCCTCCTCCTCGTTCTTCAGTATATTTATTATATTCCCAATGTCCTTTTTCAGTCTATTAATTTTTTCATCAGGTGAAAGTATAGGTGCTGCTGAGAAAATTAGCATGTAAGATTGGAGAAACGAGTAAAAGTACTCAGGAAATATTTTCCCTCTAGCTTGTGATAAATATATTTCAGCGCTTCTTCGATTACTTGGATTTTTCTCTAGCATCGAAGCCAAGAGTTCTCGAATCCCTGGGTCTTCAATTTTGTCTAGATGCTTACTGGCTGAATACTCACTATTTCTGTACGCTAGTAATTGAGAAAAATCAAATGGTGGATGACCTTCGTTGTACAGCTCTGTGAGAGCACAACCAGCTGAAAAAATGTCCATTGTTGGATGTAAATCCCCAGTTTTCAACTCTTGCTCTGGTAATAACAGTGTACTGGTCAATTCGGACGACAGAGTCTTGACAAATCTTTCTGGAGCGATGTAACACGTTCTGTAAATAAATAAAAATATTGAAAACAATTTTCTACTGATTTATCCTCCCTCAATAATCCTTTTATACCTTCGTCTAGATGTATCAAAAAAATAAGAAAAGTCCGCTGGATTGTCTTCAGGTAGATAGGTCGGCTTAAAGCTGGCAAAGTCTGTTAAAAGAACCCAATTCCAGCTGGTAATCATAATATTTTCGAGTTTAATATCCCCATGGCACACTCCGAACTGTAACAAAATGAATCTAACGCTAATCAGAGTTGCAATAAAAAAGTGAAAGTCACTTTGGAGAGTTCATATTACCTTGTGAGCCTGATGAAGTGCATAGAGAACTTGGAAAGTAATCCATTTCTTCTCAATGCTCGATAAGAAAGGTCTTGTACTGATTCTATCGTACAGTGAGTATTTAACATATTCTCTCATTATAAATCCAGCTTTTTCTGTCAGCTAAAACCCCAGAGATGCAAAAAAAAAGAAAAATCGTTAATACTGACAATTATTAAAGGAATTCAATTGTAATTGAATAGTACCAACTATCGTTCTCTGGAAGGGCAGACAATTAACAGCAGAGGCAAGCTTGGATCTTATTTCCTCCAATTTGTCCTTATACGTCGATAAAGGCAACGTTGGATCATGAATAGCAAAGACTTTCACAACAATTAAACCCTCTTGGCTTCTTGCTCTGGCAACCTTGAAGAATCTTGTGCTTCCCAAGCTAATTTCGAAACAAAAACATAAATTAAATGACAATGTATCAATAATGTAAGTGCATAAACAAATAAATAAGATAAAAATCACGGTATACTTTATGTCAAAGAGTAAATCACTGTGATCAGTCAAATAGTGTTCCACAGGGAATATTTGACTTGGTGCAATGCCAACTAATTGGTTGCCCATTTTGTGTAGTTGCTAATCCAATAATTAGCCTTAAAAGCGTACAATAAAAAATTAAATATCGTTTGCTAAGCAAAAGAAAAGCATCCTGAAGAACACAAGATGCGTATGGACGTGAAAAGTGAGGTTAGAATGGCAACTGTTGTGCGAAACTTTTGAAAATTGAAATGATCCAAGTAGACGGCGCTGTCTCGCCTCTCTCCAGAATTCAAATGATCTAATAATCGGGTCAAATTGTTCTATTTGGCCCTATGTAGACAATCAGAAGAGATCATACGAGAATATCTCTGAATATGAAGATCCAGGGCTGTTACAAGACAGAAAAATACTCAATTTCAATACTTTCATGATTGATTTTATTAAATATCCATTAACTACATATGTATGTATAACAAAATTGTCGTACATGAGCGACAATCGAGCGTATCAGAGCATATTTTCCTCATTTGAGAGAAGATCAGTACGTTGTTCATCGTAAAAAGTCATGATAAATGGTCCTCGGTTTGCCGACCGGAGGCCGAGCGAAAAATTACAGACTACAAATATATATATT
>JABSMT010001306.1:0-10557 GCA_018902335.1 Eumacrocentrus americanus | reverse complement strand
CCTCCCGCCGGGACTCGAACCCGTATCTAATCGGTGCGTTCCTTTACATGTTAACCCGGTAGTCATCAGTCATTTTTTTGACGTTAATTGTACGAAACTTGCATTTGAGTGATCATCATCCGTTTTTGTATACCATCATATATGGTCATACATGATAATACTCCTGATGGTTATTTGTCAAAAGGCTAAAAATTTGACAAAGTCCGAATTTCCGTATATACTCACGTAAAATCAACCAAATACATGAGCGTACATAACCAGCAATTATTCTACAAGATCATGCGCGGTCATGTCTCATCACGCATGGTCTTGTATCTCATTAAAATACAAGATTTGATCAATAAAAGAACATGCATGTACATACATGATCTGATATGATGGCACATGCATCCACATAGGTATTTCAGCAATAGTTATACAAGATCATGCGCGGTCATGTCTCATCATGTATGGTCTTGTATCTCATTAAAATACAAGATTTGATTCAATAAATGAACATCCCTGGCGGAAAAAATTTTTACCACTAATTACGCAAAAAATTACGCTAAACTACTACTAACTATGCCGAATATTTACGTATTTTTATGCAAATCTGCAACACAAGTACGCCGTTTGGAACATAGGGTAGTTTCGCATAGAACAGAATAGTTTTTCTATCGACGGAGTTGTAGATTTTCATCGTTGACGGTAATTATGCCTACTTACACTGGGAAAATAATATCTTAGCAGTTAATGGGTATATGCATTAGCCAATTTTAAAAAATATCCATTAACTATTAACGTATTTGTTGCATATTAAGAAACCGCCAAGTAGGTATTAATGTATCAGAATTTAAAGAACATTAAGATTTAAAGCGTTATGTATTCAATAGTAAGATCTATACATTAGTAGTTAATGTAAGATCTATACATTAGTAGTTAATGTATTTGGGCATCGCAATTTCGAGAGTAGAATAACGATGCGCTGCGTGGCGCCACTGTGTGCTTGATACCATAACCTCTTTTATTCTGTCAACGATCGAGTTTATTGTCGTGAATATTATGCATATTATACATAATATACTTGTCCCTCATTTCAGAGCGCTTGAATGCAAAATTTATATTTCTAGATTATTCAGCGCGCTGCGGTCGCATTACAGGTTATGTTTTCGAGCCAGGTAACAATTAGAATTTTATCCGGAGTCGCGTGCCAATTATATGTGCGCATCATCAACGTCCTCGACAGATATTGTAAAAGTTACGATGTATCCATTAGCAAATAATAAACCCTACGGTTAATTCTGCTAATGTGTAATATGGCAACTGTTACTTGATATATATTAGCCGTCTGTTCGACACAATTTCTAATATCTGACACATTAACAGTTAAGAAATATCCTTAACTGCTAATATATCCTTCTCCCAGTGTATGATTACAAAATTTCTAAATTATGACAGCTATTGGAACGATTTAAAATACACTCCCATCATTCCATAAATAAGTGCACATTTTCTTAGTCAACTTAGCTTGTGATAAAAAGCTTCAGGGTTCTCGTACTTCATTTCTATTTGCATTTGCATTCCGAGCAGACGGACAGACAGACATTTGTTCAGGCGCACAAATCTAACATGTTGGACGACTCGAAAGTCAAGTTGGATCAAAATTGGAGAAAGTCACTTTTCGGCCTAATACAATACTTTTCTTTTTCACTAACGTGAAGAAAAGTAAAAATATTTCTTTCACTTTTTATTATTGTGATATCGTTTCATTTTTAACGGATAAAATTTCAGTAGTATAATATATAAGATAGATTTTGTTCAGCTCTACTTCCCTAATTGGGTAGAATTATTATTAAAATTTCCCTGGAGTATGCATGGCAATTAATTATATAAAGTATAACAATTTTGTGAAATGCCCGAGTGGTCCGAACGAGTTTTCCTCCATTGGGATGCATGAATGAATTTATCGAGCACACATATTGCTCATACATATCGCGTGCACCGCACGGAATATAATTTATGGTGCTGCGTACATATATATGTATATATATTTTTTCTTGCTGCTGACGTTTTATCGAGCATGCACTTGGCATTACGATTGATTTACATTTGATGACGCAAAATGTTTGAGATATGTGACGGCTTTTTGGGGTAAACAACAGTAAACTACACAATTTCACAGGCTGCAGTAATTAGAATTTAATAGATATAAGAAACGAAGAAATTTCATACCATTAATTATTTTTTATTTAAATTTTCACCACTTCTACTCTATGTAATTCTCTTCCCCCAGATGAGACCGACACCAGATATCCTACATTGAATGATGAAATCACGATCAGGGAGCTCAAAGAGATCCTCAAATTGACCAATGCCAATAGTCCATCAGGAGCAGACAGTTTCCCGGCTGCTTTCTACAAGGCCCTGCCAGCTAACTGGAAGCACCGCCTGACACATCTCTGGGACAAGGTCCTCTTGTTAGGAATTGGACCCGACAATAGGTGTAGCGCGGATGTCATAATATTTCACAAGAAGGGGGACACCCAGAACCACCTAAATTATCATGACATCGCGCTAGCAACCACTATTGCCAAAATCTTTGTTACCTTGATTACAAAGCGGCTTGGCTCCAATACTTGTACATGAAGGCTTACATGGAAGTGAAGCTGGCTGTCTCTAGAAAGGCTGAGAATATCGACCTCATAGAGGAAGTGCTTCAGGATGATCCCCTGAGCCCTCACCTGTTAATCCTGCTCCTCTTTGACGCCGTACTGTTCTTCATCGATGATAGCCATCGTAACATGATCGCGCGTATCTCGTTTCTGTTCTTCGCTAATAACTTAATCTTGTTCGTGGACAGCATCGCAGACATCCAGCGTAAATTGACCACACTGATCAAGTACTGTGAAGCAAACCAGCTCACAGTTAACCAACGAAGAAGACAAAACAATAGCTCTTAAGCTAGGTAGGCACCCCCCTCCCCTTTCTTCCTACCAAGCAGCATTCTGTTCGCTATCAGGGAGAAGTCGTCGCGGTGATGGTGCAATCCTACACATGCCTAGGAGTTGGATTTTCTTCTTTTGTTATTTTCCACATGGACCGCGACTGCTGCATCGCCAAAACGAAACTAGCACTCAACTCGGTATGCATGAAGTACGATGATCATGACTAGGATGAGCACGAAGTTTCCCGAAGGGTGTTTTGAGCCTTTCAAGGTGCACATCTGGCTATAAGCTGCGCCCAACGACTGGTAAACCTTTCCTTGAATCGATAATTGCTCAGAGAATCCTTGTCTACTGGGTTAACTTGCTGCTGATGTCACCGGACCCATTCTCCAAAATCTGCTACTGGACAGTAAGCCCCGCAACATCCAGCAAAGCAACTTAAACTGGTGTACCGCGATTAAAGGATTTCTCACCGTGTCTAGCTTCGAGTACATTTGGGTTGTCCCCTCTCATAGGTCAGATATTCTAGCGACACCATGAGATCTCGAAGCTCAATAATATGAGATATTGCATAGACTCCAATGCTGTCTGCAAGTTGTGCAATCTTAATCTGCTAGAATTACTAAAGCATTTCCTATGTTATTGCCCATTCTATGCTGAGTTCAGGCTTAAAGTTCTACCTAGCTTTAATATTAAAAAATGTGTCAGAAAAGTGGAGTTAATGAAGAGTGTTTGTTATTAAATCCTGAACTACGTTAACCTATGAGAATTCGCACTCTCTGAATAAGTCTTATTGTAAATCGCCTAGTCTTGTTTACGTCCTTGTACCAGATCGGTACTATAACAATTGATCATATGACAAAATATCACAAGACATCATATCACTGTATTAAAATATCAAGATCGAGAAATAAAAGTAGTAAATAATTGAGTCTAATGAAATTTACTCATATTACTTATCTCCAACATGCAATAATAAAACACGGTGCAAAATAAACATATACATCAATAAATACTTCATAGTATAATAAACAAATTTAACTTTGTATAATAAACAAACCACAATAAACAGATCAATAGATAGCTCAATGAATAGATCGATACGTTAATAAATAGCTCATGGTGCGATCAATAAATTTCAGACCTATGCCTACGATCTATACAGTTTCATGTTATTGTAAGAACTCAGACAAGTATACTTCTACAATAGCTTTCACCATCACTAATACGTTACTAGCGATTTGCATGGACGGTGACACTTTGTCTGCGACCATTTATCGCGTGATATTTTGACTGTCATATTTTGTCGTGTCACCACAGATCTATGACCTACAACAGGTGTACTAATATTCATAATAATCTTCCATATAATTCGAATTTCATTTTTAGAAAAAAAAAAATGTTTAATTGGATATATCAAACAACAAAGCAAAGTTTGAGCTTGACATGAAACAGATCTAATCTCGAGAGCATTCCAAAGGAGTATCATATAAACCGTAACTTAATACTGTAATGTGAACGCTATCGAATATTCTATTTTTACTCCCCCCATTGGTTGAACAAATTTTCTACCCGAAAGAAATCCAGATTTTTTGTTGTTTCATCGTTGCACGCACTCAAAAAGTTGTTGTATTATATAGCTACAAAATACAATTGGTTAATGTATTACCTAATTTTACAGCAACTTCATTTACAATCATATACTATTTGTAATGAGTACAAAAACTTTTACAAGTTATATACATTTGTGCAAATAAGACTTGCCACGAATACAATAAATTTGTTAAATTTCTACAAATCATTTTTATGGCATAAGTTTATCTGACAGTTCTCACATCCTTTGAAATGAAATGATTTCTACAGTTGATGAGAACAAAAAGAATGATTTTTTTTTTTTTTTTTTTTTCACGGAAAATGTGAAGTGCCTGCTGACTGCTCGAACATACCGCTTATTACCTTTGAAGAAAAAGAATCTCTGAGTTAAATGTCGCGAACGGCGGCAAAGAGGAAGGAATTGTCTGAAACACTTTCGTACACTTTTTCTCTCTTGGCAAAAACGCTTTTGATGTCACACCAACATAAAAACGAGCAGTGAACTAACCTGTTGACGAAGAAACGAGGCATGAAATAAAAAAATTTACAATTCTTTCATATTAATATTCACAAAGTCAATTATTTTCAACACTTGCCAGCAATAAACCCCGAGTTTCTCCAACTTTTGTACAGTCTAAAAAAAGAAAAGTGTACTGACATATACCCAATGATTTTCTCTTCCGCTTTCCATGGACATGGCCTGCATGCCAAAAAGTCCATTTATCGTAGCATCAGCTATATACATACATCGAACTCGAGAGATTCATTTCTCATTCTGTTTTAACCTATACTCGATGAAGCTCTAGCTGATCCAAAGAGAAAAATTAAAATAAAAAAGAAAATAATAACATAAAAAACCAAAAAACTGGAAAACGTGTTTCTCCTGAAGGGAAAAGCTCACCTGGCACTTTGTTAATCAACGCCACGATGTCTCGAGTCAGATTCATCCGTCAGGAAGAACGCGGTCGAGATGCTCGAGGAACTCAAGAAAATTAAACTCGCGACTAATTGAATTAACTTTCGTCGAGTGCTGAATCCTCTATATATGCTAATAATCTTTTTATAATATTGCTACTGAAAACAAATTTTTTCCATCTTTGACATTTACATCTCTGGATTGCTAAAATTAATTCTAACAATTTTTTTATTTTTAGAATATTAATATTCATTGAATAATTTTTTACCTTTATAAAATGCAACGTGAAAATAATTATCATACAGATAAAAAAAAATCGAGTTATATCAAAGTGATACTAGCATATTTTACCTGATGGTATATCAACTGTAAATTCACTGCACCAACGACACGACAATTTTTCGACACTTCCAAGTGATTTAATAGCGAGACCTAACGAAATTTTCTCCTTTCCCATCGCGCGATCCTTCCGGACGTTATCGAAGATTTACCGCGAAGACGAATGCGTCCAGCAATGTGTGGACTTTCCTGCACACACCCTCCGAAATTCCACTTTCTAACTGAATGATGCTTCCAAAAGCGTGAGGAAAAATTTTCAACAGGTTTATACACCACTCGACTGCATTATGATTTGACCTATTGAAATTGACTTTACTCCTGCTTGCCCCCAAAACGATTGCATCTCAAAGTTTGATCCACATAATAATCAAGTTCGCAACCAATCGGGCAATACCGTCCTCTGCGGCTTTGCCAGTTCAAACGTAAGGTTCTACTACTTGCTGCGGTTATGTATAGTATGGATAGGGAAGTTATCCACTCTCCCTTCATTGCCTTGCCAACGACGCCGAACGGTCACGACCCAACGCACACGCGATAGTCGAGTAGATATGGATGATGTATGCGCAGCCCTCTCGCTCTAGTGGAAAAGTTTTTTACGTATACCACAACCACTAGAAAGAGAGAATACAATATACATATACCTATCCGAGTATTACACAGAATATTCAAGCTCGCCTCTCGTTGGGTTTTGTTATCGTCGACTGTATAAATTCAGGATAACTTCGGTCAATGGTCATACTCCAATGTTTTTTATTTCCATTTATTTCACTTGAGAATCACAGAAAAACAATATTTATTTTTCTCCAAGTATTTTACTTGTTCTCTGATGCTTTTTTAGTCTTTTTTTTTTGGCGCATTAACTTGATTGTAGTAAAGATACGTATATGTGGCTTTATTCACGAATAAATATGTATATGAATAATTATATAAAGCCCTGTGGGCACAAATGTTTGTAGATATATGCTTTGCTAGAACCAGTTTCATCCCCCTTTTTAACCGCTGTACGCCCTCTATATTCCGGAGTGAAAGATACTCGTTGAATATTCAACTTCACTTCTCATATGTACACGAACGTCATCCGTATACTATGTTCCATATGGATAAGGTGATACTTTTTCATAATATCGTCTTTGTGGAAAACTCTTTTATGTATTTTGACCTCGATCGATATCTCAGCATTTTATATTTATATGTTGATGCTTTATATTCGTGAATGAATATCTCACAAACTATGAAAGACACGAGAATTTTGCATTAAAACTTTTTTGTAGGAAATTAAATTCTCTATAAAATTGGTTCTATGCAATTTTGCTGTATCTTGCATAGTTTTGGAGATATGATAAATTAAGTGAAAAATTCTGGTCAAAATAATCAACCACGCTCTGTATACTACTACGTATAACCTCTCTAGTGGGATAAAATGGACTATTTTATCCCACATACGATGAATATCGTTCAGACACATCAGAGTTTCATCCGTGGCTTTACTTTTATTTCGCAATTCCCCTAAAGAATCGATTTCGGAAGAGCTTACTATTTATCTCGGCTTCTTATCACATTCAGGACTATAAGGTAAGCATCTAGGATTCGTGTTGGGTAAACACTTTCCTTCAACTCTGCTAGCCAGACATACTCGTGAAACTCTGTGCTTATCTCGTGGAGACTCTTCCTGCCAAGATGTGCTAACAGACTTCGGAAGAAGCATAAAGACCATTAGGTGTAAATGCTTCCATATACATTTTGTGAGCATATGTCAGTAAACATCGTTATGAATTATTTCTCATCTTATTTAATGTGTGTTATTTAATGTGCCTATAGATAATCAGATACCTATATACGTTGCTATCTATTATCGATTTATTGTAGAGTAAAGAAATAAAAAAAGATATCCAAGGACCCTCGCAGGTACCGCGGGAAGCGCATTTTCCCATCCAAAATTTCAAACGGTTGTTATTTCTCAATTTGTCAATCCAATCTTTTGAAAAAAAAAACCACTTATAGAACTATATATTAAGTTGATATTCCTGCAAAATTTGGTCGTTATCAGACAATTTTGTAAACAATTAGAAATTTAAAAAAATTTCGAATCACCGCCATTTTGAATTTTCTAGACAGGTTTCATTGAAAAATGTACTATATGTAAAACTATAATAAGTCGATATTTCTACAAAGTTTGATAATGATTGGATGATTTAATAAAAAAATTACAAATTTGTGAAAATTTTGAATGGCCGCCATTTCTAAATTTGTGGACCGATTCTTTAAAAAAAAATAACCATATGTAGAACTATATTAAGATTACATTCCTGCAAAGTTTGGTCGTGATCGGACAATTTAGTCAAAAGTTAGAAATTTTTTTAAATTTTAAATGGCCGTCATTTTTAAAATTTATAGGCCAATTTGGCTAGATAACAAACTCATCCGAGATATTCATGAGGTCAACTCTATCTGCCAAATTTCATAGGGATCGGACGACTCGCTGAAGAATTATCGAACTCTGACCTGACAGTGATAGCAATAGCTTATTTTCTAAAGGAAATTCGCTAAAATTGCTTATAACCGAATTTCACATACAGTGCCAATATAAACGGTTAACATAATCGGCTAATGTATACATGAAGACAACGAGAATTCTACTATGTCTCCTGGCAAACGCGGCGACTACTCTCGGCGGGTGGTTATAACGCAAAGTCATCACAAGCGTCTTATTACTATCCTTACCAGACCCCCTGGAGCGCGCCTGTGACAGATATTTAATTGCTGGCTCAACTTAATTGCCTACAATTTCGCACGATTCGCAATAAAGTCAAGGAAAATTGAATAATATTGAACATGCGCCAGCATTTGCATCGCTATATAGTAAGAAATTTCAAAGTAATGAATGAACAAAGGAATTAATTCAATCCCACCTCATGTCCTCATTGTATAAATTAATTATAATTATGTCATTGAATAAATTATTTAAATCAAAATTTTTTTTCAGAATGAAAAGTGATGAATAAATTATTTAACCAAAATATTGTTAATACTTATTGTAATTGGTATCATTATTAAAACTATGAGAATTCATTTTAAGAAATTGTATGCCAAGTAAAAATAAATAAATACTGTACCGAGGGATTTGTGAGGACAAGAACAGCAGCTCTCAGGTGTTTCAGGTTGAGCGTCTGTGTGTCCTCTTGATCGTCGATCTCCTCCCCTAGCAACGACGACGTGATCTGCACGGATGATTGCCGGCAGGGCTTGAACCTCTCCATTCTATTCGTCCTTGTTCCACCTGCTCTACCTCCCTCTGTCTCATCGTCGAGACGAGTTCTGCTGAATCCACGTGAGAATGGGCATGCCATCTTTGCCCAGAGATGTCGTACGCCACCACTAAGCCTCGTGGGAGGTCAATATTGTCCGTGGCAAGAGAGTACAGTAACAATTATCCTGTCATGCCACACGCTTGTTTATTCCAGTCTGTCATAGATCTATTACACAATAACTATATACTAAACTTGAGTCTTATTAAATGCCCATTTTATTCCATTTTATTTATTAATCCGGAATATTTTTAATTCTTCTCATTATTGCAGTCATATTTTATTTGTTATTCTATTTTTTTTTTTTCAAACATCGCGTTCATGAATTGAAAAATGCTTCAACCCTTATTCACGTCGTCAATCAAACCATTTGACGTTTTCCTTTACGATCTGGAGCACGAGGTTGCACACACAACTCTGGTATATATCCTCGATATTATTCTCTTTTTCATTGCTATATATATATGTATATATCGTGAACTCACGCGTCGTTTTCATATATCTTTTAATTTTCTTTCTTTCTCTCTATTTAACAAATTTTTCGTTGATGACACAACACGTCTCCGTTATTCGTTGACGAAGGTGTCACGAGTGATGTGGTGGTTTGGTGCGAGTTCGCGCGCAAATCTTCACGAGGACATATTTACGATTGTGACGGAGCGATTCATTGTGCGACGGATGGCGTGTCTGAGCGCGTAGCGCCATACTGGTTCGGAATTGACCGAGCCAGCGAGCAGTGCCAAGTCTGGGATTGCCGGGTGGGTGAGGGTGCAACGAAGACGGTCATCGGGTCGTTGTGGGTGGGACTGAGACAACGATATGAATGAAGTTAGGCGCATGCGTTGACCTTTTTCCCGCACACGTACCTATCTGGTACACACGGGCGTAAATGGGTGCGCGAGGGTGCTTTTTCCCACTGTATGTAGGTCTATGTGTAAGAGGCAGTGGTACTAGCTAGTAGCACGCGAGAACGTGCTCTCATCCTCGCGCTTCAGCGAATCTTTCACTTTTTCCATCGCACTTCTTTACCTTCGTTTTATACTTCCTCTGCTGTGTGTATCGGTGATACTTATTCCCAGATGATCCAGACCCTCTCGTTCTATTTCCTTTTTTTTTCTCACCACACGAGAACCGCACGATCCTCGACGTGTCCGGATACAGGAAGCCAGTGGTTTTCATCTGTATATAGGTAGAATTACTTTTTATAAAGCAGTTTTGTAAGATGGAGCACACACTCGACATTTTTTAGTCGATGCTGTTGGAACTAAAAAATATTTTTCACGTCAAATTCATTCATTATAGTAGAAATAAATCGCCAAGAAGCTTGACCTAAACTTTTCTTCATCTCCTGTAATAAAAAAATTTTTTTTTTCCGTCAAACCGGAAGTGATAGTAAAAATTTTATACGATCTTTTTTACTCGTTTTTGATCAATGTACATCCCTGCCAAATTTCAAATTGTTTTATGAATTTTTACGAAA
>JABSMT010001295.1:0-10559 GCA_018902335.1 Eumacrocentrus americanus | reverse complement strand
AATAATTATTATTTATATAAATGAAAATACATGTAAATTAATTCAAACTATATACCATAGATAGACACTTTCGTCGAGTGTGGTTCGAGGTCAAGGGGTTAATAACACCAATCCCAGTAGTACGTGGGTGTACACATACTTCAGCTGAAGACTTCGACTTAGCATATATAAGACCAGCGATAGATTATAATTTATAACTTCTAAGCTTTCAAGTCGCGATCTCGCCTCCGCAGACACCGATTATCAATTATGAATATATACCTATATACGTATACCTAAGGCTTCGTGCAATAGTTTAAAGAAGATAAAAAAAGAGCAGAAACATAGAAGAGAGAGGGACGTTATATCGTCCCAGTTATTTACGCATTGAGAACATGATTGGTGAAAGGGTTTTTGCATTTTATGGAACGTCACTGTCTGTGTGTGACTAATTCGAAGGTTGTATCAGCGTAATAATGCGAGCAAGAAAAACGGGGTTGCGGTAAACAAGTTGACGAGTCAACTGGTGGGACCAGTGAGCCAACAGAGGAAACAGGTCCATATCTCCACCTATATAATCCTATATAATTGAGATTTTATTTTGCCTTACAGGTGATTCAACGACGTGACGACTTTGGCGAGCCAAAGGAAAACTTTAATCGCGACTGGGCGGACTATAAAAATGGATTTGGCGATCCGGGAAGGGAGTTTTGGCTTGGAAATGAGAATATCTACATGCTGACGAACAATGAAGACTATGCTCTCCGAGTCGAGCTTGAAGACTTTGAAGGCAACAAGAGGTGGGAATATATTATTCTTTTTTTTAATAATTATCCACAGATGACAAAAGAAAATTCTTGTGCCACCGACAACGCCGTCAAGGCAGGCGCTGAAATGTTCTCGAAAATGCTATTACATAAATAACGAAGCGATCAGGTTTTTTGATAAACGAGTTGCGAGCATGCAAGTGCAGGGTGTCCACGTGAAAACGAAAGTTTTTAACCAGCAGTCATGGAGCACACACCACCGTTCAGGTGAAGGTATATATATAATATAAGGTAAGGTGCACCGATCACAGTGGACATATTACGACGGTGGAGGTGGACGAATCGATCGATTCGTCGCTTGATCGGGAAGAACGCCACGAGGAACGAAAGTCACCTGTGATTACACTTTCCCCTCTTGGGGTGGAATATCTGCTGGACATGTACTGATCGATTGGCAGGTCGCTTGTTCTCATATATGTATATATACTGACTCACAATTACTTATTTCTTCTTCTTCTCAGTTGCTGTGTATACCAATTACGCGTTCTCTGTCTGTCAACGTTGGCGAAAGCACAATTAAATATGTCGGAATACATTTCTCATGTTCAAATGGACATTCATAAATATTTCGTGCTGTTAGATAAGCTCGCAAGCGAGTTTCTCATGAAATGCCTGATTGAAATTAAGTTAAACGTATGTTGGAGCAGAGTAGAGCTCCAGATAGGATACTTTCAAAGTGGATTAGATCAAACAATGCTGTTATGGTTAAGAGAATATGTAAATTTTTATATTTCCAAACCCATGGTCTAGATCTGAGATAATTCATAATGAATTTTTTACATTTTATATTTTAATTTCTCTCTTTTTTCTGTTGCAGATATGCCCAGTACTCTCACTTCAAGATTTACTCGGAGGGCGAGTATTACAAATTGGAGATCGACGGATACGAGGGTAATGCTGGCGACTCATTGAATGATCCCTGGTATGGCTCGAATAATAGTCCCTTCTCCACTTACAATAGGTGAGTATGATGGAACGTAATCATGAGGTGATGACATATACACGTAAAGCGGAAACCTCAAAGTCATTACGTACCGACAATAGAATAATCTAATCTCATAAACGAAAACTTTAATAACGTCGGGTGGCTTCCGGGCACGGAAACTAAACGTCGAGAGACGATCCTCCGGGGCAGCCTTGCGTAACAAAGAAAGTCTAGTGAAACGCGACGTAAAAACTGTTTTATATATGAGGAGAACAAAAAATGCGTTTGTCTCATGATAAGTCATTGCCATCGTCTCTGTCTCGATGGATTCTGTAGACTGTTATATAGTTTTCCAGACCTCAACGCATTAACTAAAATGATTGCTTTCTTTTTGTTTAGGGATAATGATAGATCCTCATTGAATTGTGCCTCGATGCTGAAGGGTGGATGGTGGTGGAAGTCTTGCGGTCGAGGATTAAATGGACTTTATCTTCATGATCCGCAAGATCTCACAGCGAGACAAGGTATCAATCACTGTGATTGGTTAATAAATTAAGAGTTGCAAGGACACTTTCAAATTTTAGTAATAAATTTTTTTATTTTAGGTATCGTTTGGTTCCGTTGGAGAGGATGGGACTACACTTTGAAGAGGGCCACGATGATGATCAAGCCGAAGGGACCAATATCAATTGCTTAAGAATACAATCTGTTTGTAATAATGAAATTGTTTTCGTTTGCGAGCTCGAAAAGAAGATATCTTCCACGAAAGCTTTAATTATTATGTAAAGTGATATTGGTTCTATGTTACCGAAAAGAAGAGAATATTTGAATTATTATTTCATCTCTCGTTTAGTTTGAATGGTCTCACCATATATCTTTTTATGCACACACATCAACATGGAAATACACACAGTATTCGTCGGTCGTTTAATTTTGTGCGACTCGTCCTTTTCAATCAGAATATATAAGTAAGAAAGAATTGTAAAAGAAATTGATAGGATTCTGGCAGAATTTTTTTTTGTTCCACGAGATTTAATTTCGTCTGAAAGTAATTCAACAATTGGCAGAATTTTATTTTAATTCGATGAAATATTTACGTTATCTGTAAATGTAGTGTTTAGAGAATTGATGAGGCTATCGGGACAACGATGCAATGTCCATACGACTCACATTCCAAGGAGTGCTTTGGTAAACAAAAAAATAATAAATAAATATGAACCACCGAATTACAATGGTATAATCATTGAAAAAGCAGTCCTTGGATGGTTGCACAGAATGAGATATACATAAATGTATATTCAACTACTTTTAAATCGTATTACGGACTTACCATAAGTATGTTATTCTATGAATTACGGATGAAATTTGGATATTGAAGATATTATGCGTGCGTCACGTAATAAATAATGCAACAAATTCCATATTGATGTCAAGTATAGTTCTTTTAGAGATTATTATTGAAATTTTAAGAAAAACTTAAATTTGATATTCAGCCGAATAGAAACAATATTATAATTTAATTGAATGCATAATTAATTCAATAATTGATTGTAAATAAAATAGGCACGCACGATTATATATGTTTATAAGTTGTAAAAAGCTTCTAAATAAATGTATCTTTTGTAAATGAATATTAAATTCTCCCAAGTTTAAAGATTTCCTTCAGTGAAATGTCTATATTTCATAACTAAAGTAAAAAATTCTTGAAGATATATCATCTACGACGAGGGGGGACTATTAAATTCGCAAAATTGGGGGTTTTCTCCCATAACCATGAGTCATACCCTTCCAATCACGCTTGAAAATGCCCGCCGCGGCGACTTTCGACATTCTCCCGCCATCTGTGTTCATTTAAATGAACTATCCGAGCGTCCAGGAGCACTTATTGGCTTTCCATCGCCATAAATGCAATGATAAGCCCAAAAACCATTCAAATATTTAAATAAAAACGTAACATTCATCTCTAATTTCTTTAATTTCAATTCACACTCCTTCATTTCAGGATTTATCATTCTCCTAACCTAATTATTCAAAAATGGCGCCCGACGCGCCATCTGCATTTCAAGCGCTCTCATTACCGCGCAGCCATGACGTGTCCTTCTCGCCGTCTCTCCTCTCGTGCACATGGAAGCGTCCGTCGGATTTGTGGCCCTGCATTAGTGTGAGATAAGTGGTCGTCGTCGTCGTAAGTGCCTTGGTGCAAGACGCGTGCGCTCATCGTAAAATAATATTGTACAATTTATTCAAAAAAAGGTAATCATAATTTTTGAATTAACAAACTACAGAATATATCGTTAAAGCTGGGATATTTATAGCGCTATGTAAGTCGTCGCCAAGAGTCAATTTCATCTGCAAAATTCAACATCGTATAAGTAAGTTTATGAATACAAGTCATGCACATTTTTTTTGTCCCGTTATAACCCTGCATCCCAGGATTTTTCTCATCCTCTTCATCTTACTTCGAATTAATTACCAATTAAGATATATATCTCTATATTTACTCTTTGTATGTCATCCATATGTACTCAGACATTCCCAAGACAAAACAAAATAATAAGAGATTGTGTGTGGGATTGTCTGACAATGGGTGATGATGCGCGACTTGGGGTTTTTACGGCTTTAGGCCTGCAGCGGCGGTGGGGGAGGTAGTGCTGGTATGTATTTCAAAACCTGCAGCATTTGATCGTATGGCCACTTGTTGAATTGCGTTCGACTTGTCTTGTTTTGTTGACGCAATCAATTTAATTAGTAGCTACAAACTCGTGCATGTGCTAAAAATTTTATCAAGTATTAAAGGACACATGTTTTTTCTTCTTTTCTTTTTTTTTAATTGGTTGTCTGATGTCTAAGCACATTGGAATGTCGAAATTTGTGTCATGTGGGAGGTCATCTTCGAAAAGGCCAAAGACGCGGGCGGGGGAAGACACATAGGGGAGTGCAGCATCAGAATTCAAGGAAGATTAGTGTCGGACCCTTTAGGGCGTGACCTCAAACTCTTTTGGATGTTTTTTTCCTTCGGAGATAGCGTCCCTTTTCCAGTTTTAAACGAGTTTTTGTAGCTGATGAATTGTTGTTTTTGTTCCCTCATCACTATCATCTCAGAGAAATTTTTTTTTTTTTTTCTATTTAAATTGATGCCAAGCAAGTTCTATGACTGTATTATTATTTTCTTGATGTTCTATGTGAGGTATGAATACTTGAAATTCATTAAAAGTCATGGAATAATTTTATTTTGTTTATTTTACAGAAGTTTCTGGAGAAAGATTTTCGCGTTACTTTCGAAGTTTCATCATCATTTTTCTGCCTGGAGTCGAAGATTAAAACCGTCTTCATGGTGATTGATTCAGCAATCGACTTCGAGGATAAATCAAACGACATGTATCGCTCTCCGAGTGTTGAGGAGGATAGGAGAATAGACGCCAAGAGTGAGGAAGATTATGATTTTTGTAATGCCGATTCGGGGCAAAACTTCATGGCCAAGTTCACTCCACCAGCCGATGCGAGGTTTTGTTCGAGAAATAAATTTATATCGCCACGAATGAGCAAGACAGTGCCAAGGAGAAACCGAAGTATGGTTCACTATAGAATCAATCGATCATTGAACTTTGAGATTGGTTACAGAGGAAATGACAATTTTGTATCGCCAAAATCCAATGCAAAATCTCCTCATGAGAACTTGCACTTGAGCCGATCAGCGAAGATTCTGAAGGCATTGAACATTGATTACAGTCCGTCGAAAAGTGGATGCAAGAAGATTAATAAAACATTGGACTTTGATTCGACACCAAATCACAAGCGATTTCCCAACACTAATCAAAGACGCTCTACGATATTGGACATGAATCTTGAATCTCCTGGTATCACGAAATCGTTGAATTTCGACAATTGTGAGGACTCTCCAGTTGCGAGTGCTCACGAGACGTCTACCGAATCAATGGATGAGAATCAGAATCAAACACCATCGCAGCCAAACAAGAAAGTCAAGAAGTCCCTCAGTTATATCTCTTTGATCTCAAATGGAAGTGGATCGTCTCTTGATTTTAATCTTCTTTCGCCTGCTCGAAGCGAGCTACGATATGAATTACGAGAGAAGATTGACGACATTGTTCAGTCCAGCATGACGCCCCGCATGCAATATTTGAGAGACAGTAAGGATAATCTGAAGAGTGCAGACCAAATGGCCTTCAGTACACCCAGAAACTTATTTAACGATTACAGTGATGAAGATGAGGATCGTCCAGAAACTCCTGAGAATGCTATTCGTTTGATTCCGGAAAGCATGAGTGCAATTAAAAAAAGCCACAGGAAGGTAAGAATTATTCTGCTAAGTATATTGATTAACTGATGTAAATAAACAAAATTATGTATTTTCTATTTTATTATAGGAAAGAATTTCTGGACGTTTTGCACATAGAGTTCAAGTCCACTCTCAACCTGTAAAAATGGACATTGGAGACGAAGAGGAACGACCAGCAACACCGCCCATTGATATATGCTCAACTCCTAATTACAGTATCCGTTCTATAAAGAAATCCCATAAAAAGGATAAGAGCAGGAGAAAGTCTTGTGGATATCGTTCAGAAGACGAGCTCTCTGACACTGGGTCGCTTTTTGACTATTCTATGGATGAGAATGCAGAGAAAAACAAGGGTTCTAAAGAGACTAAACCTTGTGTTGAAACAAATTCAACTGGTTCGAGCCCAAAATCGGTGGAACAAAGTGCAGATCAAGCAACAGAGCAGACTCCACCGAGGAATGTCATTCAATCTAACGATCCACATGCTGCAATAACTCCAGAGAATAGAATTGACTATTTACGACGTATTATGACCGATTCCATTAAAAAATCACACAAAAAACTCAAGGAAATAAACAAGAAGACTCACTTCAAGTCTCGAATCCTCGAGCAGCAAATTGATAACATGACAACAAATGAATCGTCTCAACAAAGGGAAAATGCTCCTGACACAATATCTGATGATGAAAATCGTGCAGGTACCCCGGATGAAAAGAACTCGAGCAGACTTCTGTTGGCGCAGTTTACCTCTGTAAAGAAATCCCACAAGAAGGATAAACACAGGAAAGCCGGATTTGTACAACGTCACATCATCATGAGCCATGAGGACGAGTCTCCTTCCAGTTCGAGGATTGAAAGTCGTGATAAATCTCCATCGATGCCTTTCAATGTCCCGCAAATCAGTATAACAGAAGCTAGTGTATCAAAAAGTATTTCTGGAGCTTCGCTTTCTTCAAACAACAGTACAGATAGTCATTATCACAGCCTTGGAGCATCACCTTTAGATAGAAATGATGTTGACTTAGCGTCAATGGTTTCCTCGCCCAATAAGAGAAAGAATTCCACGACCGGAGAACACGTAGATCAGACCTCGATCTCTTCAAGTAGTGAAGGTCAGAGTATGGAGTACGTAACTGCTGAGGACGAATTTAAAATATTCACACCAATAAAAAAACGAAAAGCCTTGGTTATCAATCCAACTCCAAAGATTTTAAATGCTCATCCGTCAGCCTCCACGCCTGAAAATTCATTATTAAATGGAAGATGTGAAACACCTAAATTGGGTCTTGGCATTCTAATACCTGAGAAAAGCGTCTCTGTTGAGTCCCCGAACGATAGTGTACGTCAAGAGGCCACAGGTGAAGTAGAAAATGAAAACGGTCGTTCAACTCCCGAAAATAAAGGGCGATTGGAGAGAATTTCAGCTTTGAGCTCTATCAAAAAATCACATAAAAAAGATAAATGGGCGAAAGCGAAGAGGCGCAATACACGTTCACATAAAGAGACGTTTGATTCTATACAGCAAGATAATAATGGTGATTGTTCAAAAAATTTATATACGTCGACATGCTGGCGTTCGTCCGGCTCACGTGAATCCACTTCGGATAATGCTGAGAAAACAGATTCTCTGGAGAAACATATGGAGCCTCAGCCATCGACCAGTTATTCAGAGGGAATAATAAACTCTAACTCGCCGATGAAAACTCCGCCCAATGGTCTGGGGGCGAAAACTTACCTGAGATTGGTACAGGCCACCTCGATCAAGCGGTCACACAAGAAAATGCGGCAGAGAAGGCAACGCGTGATGCAGGTTTTGAATCCGGAATTGTCGGACGATGGCTCGCTTTTCGACGAGGCGGAGAAAAGCGCAAGTCTCGATGAGAGTGCAATGGAAGAAAAAATATCAGCAGAATCTGACGTTAATCATGAACATGTTATGCCTCTTGATGATCCTAAGGTCAAGGAAACTATGGATACGGAGGTATGAAATGTTGTAAACGAAGAAAATCGTCAATTAAAATACATCTAATTTCACTGGATTTTTTCTTTATTTTCTTTAGATGAAGTATCCTAAAGGTGGCGGCTCACAATCATTCAAAGACAATCGATCTGATGATGGTTCCATTTTTGGGTCCGATGGTGAGATGGATTGTCCACGTAAATCGTAATGCTGTAATATGGTAAATGTTTTATCTGTTGAGTGTCCAAGTTAATTCAATGATACATATATATCTTTATAAAGGCCAGTACACTTGGCTAGTTCTCAGTGATTAAAAGAAACAAATTTTAACATTTTTCTATATTTTTATTTTGATTTAACAGAATATGGTTCGTGTTTGAAATTAATTTTAAGGCTTTGACTAATTAATTAAGAACTTTAACTAATTATTAAGACTAAATTTAATTGTGAAATGATTGATCAATAGATCTAGCCAATCATTTCACGTTTGTAACACAAGCCACAAGAATTGATCTCTTGTACGGAATAAATCATCGGTAATAAATGTTTTAATGTACCGTTGTGTCTTCGTGGAATGGTTGATAAGAAAGAATATTAAAGCCAATTATTCCACATCGGGCTTGACTCAAAGTGACAAACAGACATTAATTTGAAATTTTAATAATAGAATTAGTTAATCCATGTCTATATGAATATGACTGCTAAATGGAAGATAAAATTATATGTTTTCAACTTTCAAATTCAATTCAATAAAACATTTAATTGAGTTATCGCTCTGCGAGCTTTTTGAAGTGTATTCTTGACAACATGTGAAAGTGCCTCAATGACAGGATTAAAATTTACTATATAAACAAATTTATGGAACACGAATATTTTTAAAACTGTTCATTCAAACCTGAGAACGATAGGCTTTGCGAATCTCTATGGTGTACTGTGCGTATGTTCATACGCTCTTTCTATTCAGTTCTAGTAATAATTGTGATATGTATATAATCCACTTAGTTAGAGTACGGCTTCCAACAAAAAAGAGGAATTTTACTCGATTGCTACTGATAAGGACTAATATGCATATGAAAAAAAAAAATGTGAAACCATTGTAACCGGTTTTCGTTCTTATGAAAAATACAAATTTTTGAGGGTATTGGTTTATTACATAGCTACATAATTATTGTTACAATCGCTTAGACATTTACGCAATTATTTCATTACTGAAAATTATCACTTGTTGATAATGTTAAAAAAAATGGTTGTTAAAAATATATTGGTTGATTGATCTTGGCTTACTCGGCCCATTCTGAATGGGAAAACTATTGATTGTAAGTCCTTCATGAATAGAACTAATTGCTCATTGGTCATGTTGTGTACTTCTGTCAAAGTAACAATAAAATATTGATAAATAGAATTTGTTTAATGAACAGGCGTCACAGTTTCAGATGTACGAAGCATTTTTACCTCTTGTATACGACGATTTACCCAGTTTATCAATATTTTTTTCATGGACTCAATATATGAAATCAGAAAAAAATTATGGTCTGATTTCAATGTGAAGTCCAGTATTTTTAATTTTCCTATAAACACAGTAGATCTAGACCTAAAAGAAGATAAGTCGATGATTTATTGAAAAATTATTAAATTCTATTTCTCGAATTATGTCAACAACTATGCGAGATATGATAAAATTTTATAAAACCATTTTTGTAGGAAATTAAATTCTCTACAAAAAAGATTTCTTGATTTTTCGACGTATCTCCCATAGTTTTCGAGATATAATCCATTTTGTGGAAGATTTTAATGAAAGTGTTAATTCGACTTATCCTCTTTTACCCCTTCACTACTGAAGTTAATTAATTCATCGTTCGACTTTGTCGTAATTTCTACTTCGAATACGTCCCTGAAAATAATTATTTAACGAATAATTCAATGTTCAGGGCATAAAGAGGAAATATACAGATAAAAATGGATAATTTTATAGATTGATATGTATTTCGATCAGTGTTTTTACTACTATATATTTACAGAATGATGAAGTATTATTTTTCATAGATAAATCTTTATTTTTGATGGATACAAATACGCGTCTATAATAATAAATAATAACATTGAAAATTCTTCAAAGTCTTATTATAGTCTTCCGAAAGGTCTTATTGTGGTTTAAACATTTTATATAAATAAAAAATCAGAGATTTATATAAAAAATATCAATCATCGGTCAGCTAGAAGTTCATATGATCTTTATTTTATAACAATCTAAAGGCCAATGAGATAATTATACGCAACTTTGTGCAGATAAAAGGCAATCTTGAATCTTGATCGTAGTTGAATTTCTAACATAACCTATAAATCTACCGTCAACAACGTTTGCGTTGTAACGTGTGTTCACATGCGAAAAAGTTGCATATGCTCCAAAATAAATATCCATTGATATTGCAGGTAAATAAACAAATAATTAAGTAACCACTATAAACGTAAGACATATCTGTAGTGGAGCGATAAAAGGAGATGAGCCGAAAATTTATCGAAAATTTTACAAATTCCATTTTTCAAATTATCTCGAGAACTATGAGAGATACG
>JABSMT010001284.1:0-10559 GCA_018902335.1 Eumacrocentrus americanus | reverse complement strand
TATATATATAGTATTTATTAAATATTCGTTTGTGTAATAGGAAAACGTGCCTGGTCCTAGGCAAAAGACCTTCAGCAAAGGATCAGAGTTATCCAGCAATACCTGATGGTGTGGTGGGATCTCTTTCGAATATTGTATGACTGGCGGAGTGAGCGAAGAATTAGTAAAATTTAAGGGATGAAGAACGGTAAGCCAGAGAGGGCAGGTGAAATCCGTATTGCCCGCCTATATTTGACGGCTGTGGGTTAGCTTTGGACACCTCAAAAATCCTCTGAGCCATCACAATCTATACTGTACCTATGTATAACTCTCTTGCACCTTTTTTCATCTCTATATACATCCTCGTCTCGTTTACTCTGGCAGTTTTAAAAAGAGTGTATACCAAGGGGTGGTCTGCCAGCATTTTGCCAGCTATTATTCAACCCCGCGGGTGTTCGTCAAGCCTCGCTTTCCCTTTCTGCTTTTTCTCGCCGCCGTCTGTTGTTCCATCATCTCCTTTCTTTCGTTCTCTTTCCTCCCTTCAGCTTGTTCCACTCAGTCATTCTCTCTCTCTTTCGTTCTCTCTTTATATGCCCCACAATGCACATTGTGTGTCCGATGCCTCCTTGAACCAAGCTCTGCATCTTGGATCAGTGATCTCATCATGTATGGTATGTGTGTGTGTCTCATCTTCTAAATAGATTCACCCGATTCACCGATCTATCGAGGCGCACACGAGAGCATCGCTACGTGTCGTGGAGTGTGTCTCGTGGTGAGGCGTAAATCAAGAGCCCACAATATCAAGTATTCATTGGAGGGGATTAATGGAAGTGGGCTGGAAAAAATTAAGAGGCCTCCGAGGGATTCCAGATTGAATAATGGAGGTTTGCGTCGTGGAGATGACGACTACGACGATGCCACCATCAGAGAGGGAGAGAAGTGTTCCTGCCGTTTTGCTGCGATGATCATTCTGAAAGAGAAGAGGAAAAAATGGAATGATGTGAGCTATAAGACTGAGTGAAGAAAAAAAAACAGGTAGAGGCACGCACAAGGTATATATACGTTGTAATAGAAAAGGGATCCTTATGGTTTTGTGGTCAGGCTGCCAAGAGGCCAAAAAGAGATTCTTTTCCATTGGATTCATCGGTTGGAACCTGTAATTACAGATTACACGGTGGGGACCTAGTAATTTTGATTCTCCAAACGAATGCTCTGATGCCGAGGGATCTTTGGACACCTGTTGAAAGTATTTGCCGCCGAGGTGTCTGGAGGATATACTCGAGAGTTTGGCTTCTTTGCCTCCCTCCTATATACTACTATATACTGAGTTATCGAGCCACACTCGTTAATACACGGTGAGCTCCCAACAATTTTTGACGACTCATCGAATGAAATGAATCATCATCAGGGTTATACTTCTATATTGAAAGAACGGTTCTTGAGAGAGAGAGACACGCATTAAGGTTACATAAATTCATTCTGAGCATATATAAACATTCTTCATCCTCATTATTATTCTCTAATCAGGCTGATCTTTTTGTGACTGCATATATAGTTAAGTGCACCAGAGGCATTCAACTTGATGGTTAAATATACAGTTACACATATGTATATGTATTGTAGTGGTTTAAGTCGCATACCACAGGGCTTATATTCGCTCCGAATAAATTCGCCCGATAGCGACTTTACACGTATGGCGATTGCGCAGTTCCGCAAGAATATATATTGTCTGCAGACGCGCAAGCCCCCGGAGGATATGTTTGGAAAACTTACAGCCCAACGTATATAAAGTCGCATGTAGGAAAGGAGAGTACAGCTAGCGCATTCAGACTGGTTAGCAGCATAATCAAATATAATAGAGCGTTAATCCAATTTATAATTTGAATTGCTGGCTCCCTTAATCCCATTATAAAGTTGCATTTTTAAGGGCGCATACAAATACCTACGACCATTGTAGTTATCGCAGCCTATACCTTCTGCTAGACTACATATGAGGCAAAACATAATGTAGGTGGTGGTGTGGTGGAGCTTGGTCGCGCAGTGTGTCCCCTGTAAGCCTATAACGCGTTCCATGTTTATCGACCCCTGATGTCGTTCACAACTACAACAAAGTCCTCTAGGTAATCCTTCGACGTTTGGTCATGTAACGCACGCATGAGAATCAATCGTCTATAGCTTACGCAACAGCGTCTTTACGCCATGGTCATCGTGCAACGCCAATATACGTAACAATTTATGCTTGCATAAGTTTTAATGACTGTGACAATTAGTGAGGTCTATGTGCAACGGTCACGCGATGATGTAAGTTAGGTATGCACATATACTTATATTTTTTAAATTCAATGAAGACATTATTTATCGAAGATGGTGCTTGATTTCTTGGATGACTATACAGTTATTTACAGGTCATAGAGGAGGTTTTAGTACCATGTAGTTGAAACACGAATTTATTTTGCTTATTCATTTCAATTGCTGTGATGAGAATATCTAGAGAATATACTGGAGCTGGGACAATTCGTGTATGGTACCATACCAATGAATGTTTCCACCTCACCAATGAAAAATGGAATGAATTGAAAGTCTTGGCGGGTGACAGCGTTATACGAGGGGTTGTGCTGAGAGAAAAAAAAAGTGGGTAACGAAGCTAGAAGCAGTAGTGCTGCAACCCTCATGCCCCTTGAGAGAACGAAAGGAGAGCAAGTTGTGGCATGCAACGAACCCACTGGCAGGTTTTTGCCAAAAGCACCCCAAGAGATGTCCTCGACGATGATCGATCAACTTGAGCAGAAGGAAAAGTAACAGAGTAAGAGATGAATGCGTGAGAAATTTGAGATCCTATATATATAATATATAGCTCTCATCATATACCTAACTTTTCTTCACATTCATTTTACAAACAACTTTATCTATGTGAGATCTTCAAGTTAATTTCATGGTTTCTCATTTTTCATTTTCTAGTGTGTCTCAAACGTCAATCAAATTAACACCGGATGTGGAAAAAGAATCCCCGGGCGTCAAGAGTATATATATACTTCTCTGGGATTTGTTTTCTCCATCTCTGATGGGATTACTCATGTATAGTTCGATTATTCCTGGAGAGTCGCTTCTCGAGGCTAATGGTTCTCGTAATGGGCAGATGCACGACAACGAAGGGATGAGGGTGAATTTTTCTACGAACGAACGAGAGAAACTCCACTTGGATTTTGACTGCATCCAACAGAGATCTCCTTCTGTCTTTTTTCCTCGCTGTCCCTTTATCCCCACACGAGCGATGTGTTCTCTCTTCGGTTGACTCGGTCGCCGCGCGATCAGTTTGATTAATGGTCCATGGGCCACGAACGAACGTTATCGCGAGGGGACGAGGCAGCCGAATCGCTTCGAGTTTTCGTTTGCGGGGCAAACAAACGGGGTTGCCAGGACACGCTCTACTCTCCCTTTTACTCTACCTCGATATCTCTCTTTCTCGCTCTTTCATCATGAATAATCGTGATTATTCGCTCTGTCGTCTCGATACCGTGTCTCGCTCGTTCTTTTTATTTTTTTATTCATTTCATCAGCTATAGTAGACTGTATTCTTGTCGTTCTCATTCCATCTTGACGACAATTTTATTCATAAATATATCTGAAGAAGATATTGTATGCTATATACGTCTAGACATTTATCGAAAATTTACAATCTTTCATTTCTATCTCTAGATGATGCCGTTGACCGTCAACCCATTGACTCTGCATTTTCGAAAAGTCATTTGTCCATCCCAGGAATCGTATAATGACGGACTATAATAGGATTAACACGAAGGATTAGTCGGTCAACTTTAAATTCTGCAATATATCATACTAAGATGACCTTCAAATATTGAGGAAAATCCTGACATTTCGGGTCAAATAAACGCCGCGGGACATCATTAAGACAAAAATTTCGGATTACTCGAAAGTTAAAACTTCATGACTTTGTTGTCCAGGTATAGCTGTACCATAAAGACAGTCGTTAAACGTAAGCAATAGTGCCGTTATAAGTTCCTTTGACAAAAGGATTTCCAAGACCCTTATACGGGGACCTATAGGTGCATAGTTTGGGCAATGCTCCCTCTGTATTGCTAGGAGTCGTAGTGTCATAAAACCGGCCATTTATGGTTGGCAACCCTCTCACGGAAACAGCTTGGAAGAAGTCAGAGAGTAGTTGTATCAAAGTCTACGACGACAAGGCGTGAAACTGGGATATAACACATTTTACGAGTCTACCACCCAAAGGAGATCGCTCCAATGGTACGATCATAATTAGGTTTTGATGTCTATGGACACGCAAACACACTACATACATGTTAACGTGTTTTTTTTATTGTCATCGCTCCCGTTTCCTTTTTTCGTTCTTGTCCAAACATTTCTCGTATTTATTCCCCACGCGCACGTTCTGTCGCACGCCTTTCCAGGCCAATAAAGCTGGACGACGACAAAGTGCAGTCCATAAATAATTCAAACCCAGAGTCGTTTGCTTCTCTCGCCATGTCCCCTCTCCAATGACACGTCGATTGGACTCAGTATAGTATATCCAACACGTCAATTAGGAATTATCAATTAGTTTATTATTTAAGACATCAAAACCGAGGGTGTTTTAGTTCTTTTTTTTTATTTTCCCATTTTTAGTAATTGTAAATTTTTATTTCTTCCTTTTTAATATTTAAACTCTTTATGTCAATGAAAATCATATACATTATTTTTAAATACTTAATGACGCAATTGGTTTTCATAAATTTTATGATGATTTTTTATTATTTATTACTAATTTTGTTGCTGTTCCAATTAACATCAAGCGCTGTTTCAACCCCGCCTCCCCCCAGTGTCGATTGTAACACGATTACGCGCTCATGGTTTACTATCGATATATCTTAAAAATCCTTATTTTTTTATCCTTTATTTTAGGTCGCATCAACTTCAAGGTTTTTAGTGACCTTAACTATTTACATAACATATTATATATCTTTGTATAGGTCAATTTCGATCAATAATTTAATTAGACTTTGGCATTCTGTTGTATCCTTTAATGCCTCTTTCGGATTAGGTGATATTGATAGTTGGGTTCTGAGCGGTTGTAGTGCTGGACATTACTTGAGTATGTGGATCGTCGTCAGTAAATCTCCACATCTGTTGCAAACTGGTGGATCGGTTTTGTTGATGATGTGTTTGTGAGTTAGGTTGGTGTGTCTGATTCGACATCGAGAGATAATGGTTTGATCTCTTCTTGTTGTTTTCATCATTGGAGTTTTTTCCAGAACGTCATCTCGTATTAAGTGGAGTTCGCTGCTCGGATCGCCTTTCCAGATTTCATTCCACTTGTGTATGGCTGTCTTTAATAAGCTTCTCTTGGCTTCTTGGAGAATAATAGGTGTGTCTATAGGATTATTGTTAAGCTGGGCAGCTTTTTTGGCGGCTTTGTCAGCCCTCTCATTACCTATTATAGACTGGTGCGACGGTATAAAAATCAGTTTGATTATCTTGTCATTGTTGTGGATAGATAGTTGAGTGTGAATTTGTTGGATCCATAGGTTTTCAGATTGTTGGTTTTTTAGGGCCATAAGGGTGGATAGTGAGTCTGTAAATAAGGCGAATAGTGTATTATTTGAGTTGGCCATTATTTCTAAGGCTCTGAGTATAGCGTAAGCCTCTCATGAAAGTATCGATGCTTGGGGTGAAAGTTTGAATAGATGTTCATTGTTTTCTAACACAATTGCACATCCTGGATTGTCATTAGTGATGGATCCATCTGTAAATACATTAGTATAGTTTTGTAGATTATGCGCTATTTCACAATATCTTATTTTGTATTCCAATTGAGTTGTGCTGCTCTTTTTTAGTTGAAATAATTCTAGGTTGATGTTCAATTTGATTGGGTCCTACGGCGGATTAGGGTGAGGTTTTCTTTCCAAAACAAGCGGAACCTCGGTCCTCCATTCTTGCAGATGTTCTTTGATTCTATGGTGGAGTGGTTTTGGCACATTAGGCTGCTTTGCATATTTTTGTATGTACTTAGGCTTGAGGATATTGCGGTGAACAGGGTTACTAGGCGTTGTTGAGATGGTGGTAGCGTAAGCTAGAGTTAATTGTTGTCTTCTTATATCCAGAGGGAGCTCTTGCACTTCAACGATGATGCTGGTCGCTGGAGATGTTCTAAAAGCATCGAGGGCTGCTCTAAGGGCCGTTGTCTGCACTGCGTTTAGTGTTGCTAGCAAGTTGGTGTTTGTAAAGTTATATATTGGACATCCATAGTCAAGTTTAAATCTGATGAGGGCCTTATACGTCTGGAGGAGGATATTAGTGTCAGCTCCCCAGTTGATTGACGCCAGAGTCTTTATGATGTTGATTTTTTTCTGACAATCAGCCTTCAGGTTTTTTATATGCGCATTCCAGCTTAATTTGGTGTCGAATGTCATTCCCAGGATTTTTACGGTCAAGGTTCTTTTAATTATTCTATCGTTCAGGTACAGAGTAGGATTTAGCTGTTTGTTTTTCGCTCTGAAGAAAACTATATATTGTGTTTTGGTAGGGGAGAATTTAAATCCACTTTTCAACGACCATTCATGAAGATTGTTTAGTCCTTTCTGCATAGACTCTTGGGTTTTGTGGATGTCCTTGCCTCGACAAAACATTGTGTAGTCGTCAGCGAATATTCATCTCACTATGGGATGCTTGCAGACTTTTATGTCATTTATGAAAACTAGGAAGAGTAGTACTGCTATGGCTGATCCTTGCACTCTGCCATTTTCTAGTAATATTATGTTCAACAAAACACCTCTTACCTGTATCATCTGTATTTTCCTATCCTTTAAAAAGTTATAGATATATGCCAGGCATTCGCCTTCCACCCCCATGGATTGTAATATTATTATGACTCTTCTTTTCCAGATCATCTCGTAGGCTTTCTCAATGTCCATGCTTACTAGTATAACATGCTGTTTATTAGCGAAGCTATCACATATTGCTGTTTCTATATCGGCTAGGTGATCTAGTGTAGAACGTCTTGATCTGAATCCACTTTGGAACAGTGAGATTTTACCTTTTGTTTCCAGGAACCACTTAAGCCGGTTGTTTACAATTCTCTCCATGAGTTTGCGCAGGTTGCATGTTAAGGAAATTGGTCGATAATTTGATTTATCTTGATTTATCTTCCCCGGGCTTAGGAATTGAGATAACTGTTGCGAGTCTCCACAGGTCCGGGAAGGTCCTAGATAACGAGATGTGATTAAATATTTGGAGCACGTACTCAATTCCTTCTCTTGGTATCTTCTTTATCAATAAATTTGGTATGTTGTCAAGTCCAGGACTAGAATTTGATCTTCTTTAATGCTTGTTTTAATTCTTCCATTTTGATTGGTGAATTTAAAGGGTTGTCGTGGTCCTCTTTAATTGCCAGTGGTACCTGCTCAGTTTGTCTCTTATATTTAAGGAACTCTGGTTGACAGTTTGTGTCTTTAGAGTTTTTACTAAAGGTTTTCCCTAACAGGTTGCTTATCTCCATGTCGTCTGTTATTATGTTTCCCGCTGGGTCAAGAAGTGTGGAGGGAATAGGATTGTTATCTGTTCCACTTATTGTATTAATCTTTTTCCATGCAAGGGTATTATTAGTTCGGGGCCCCATTAACGAGATGAATGTTTTCCAGGATGATTGTTTGGCAAGCTTGAAGGTTCGCTTGGCTTTGGCTCGACGTCTATGGAATTCAATTTTGTTCTCTGTTGTTTTGTGCCTTTTATAGATGTTAAAGGCATGTTTAGCGTCTTTGTTTCCATTCTGACACTCATCATTCCACCATACTAGTTTGTTTTTTCGATTTGGGCGTTGGTTTTTGGTTTTTGGGATAGAATGATCAACTGCCTCACTGATAAGTAGGTTGAAGTCCTATAATAACTCGTTTATGTTGTTGCTATCTTTAGGTTCTATTAGTGTATTTATGCCCTGTGAGATGAAGAGCTTGTATTTTCCCAGTCAGCTTTTTTAAATTTCCATCTGTGTAGTTGAGGGGGGTCATGTCGTGGAGGGACGATTGGAGTAATAAGTATAGGATAGTGGTCGCTGTCATGGAGTTCTTCAAGTATAGACCATTCTAGTTTGTGAGAGAGGGGAGGCGAGCATAGAGTTAAATCTATTGCGCTTTCTGTACCATACGATGAGTTGAAGTGTGTCGGGAGGCCAGTGTTGAGAAGAGTTATGTTTGTTTGGTCTATCCAGTTTCCAATTTTTCTGTCTCTACAATCAATTTTATCTAAGCCCCACATATAGTTATGGGAGTTGAAGTCACCCAGAACTATATAAGGTTCAGGTAGTTGGCGAATTAGTTGTTCCAGATCTTGGGTTTCCAATGGTTTTGAGTTGGGGATGTATATGTTGCATATTGTGGCTTTGAATGGCAAGTAAGTTGAATTGCAATGGCTTCTAGGTCTGTATTAAGTGGAATATTATTACACATTAAGTCGTTTTTGACGTAAATAGCAACTCCTCCACTGGCATGGGATGTTTGTCTATTTTTGAAGTATGATGAGTATCGGCTTAAATTTGTAATCTTGTTTTCTTTGTAATTAGTTTCTTGCAGGCATATAATGTGTGGTGTTCTTTCTTTGATCGAGACCTCTAGACTTTCTCGCTTTGGGAAGAACCCATTAATGTTCCATTGAAGAATCGCCATACTATGAGTTTTTGTTAGTGGAGTTGAGTTCAGCCATGTCCATTACATTGTCTTTTTCCAAGGCATCCAGTTTATTGATGAGTCTGATTGATCTGTTTTTTAGATTCCTTGACATGATAGTGTACAAGTTTCGTAGCGTGCTGATGAGATCATTGATGTTGACTGTGCATTCCCTAGTAATTTGTGCTATTTCTCTTGTTCCTCGTGATTTTTCCAGGAAAGTTTTAAATTTGGAGAAGGATACGGGGTAGTTGTGTCTTGTTTCTGGATTGTTCATTTCTTCTTCTATTGTCGTTAAATCATCTTCCTCTCGCTCGGACTCCGATTGAGAATAGTTTGTGGCCGTATTTGCCTTCTTTTTTTTCTTTTTGTTCTTGATTGCTATATTCTTTTCCTGGGATTCTTCTGTTGTTGATTCTTCATCAACGGATGATTCTTCTTCATTGTTTTTGGATTTACTCTGTTTGGTAGTTTTCAGTGATGAGGCGTCTGATAGAGAGAGCGCACGCTTGGCATGAGGAATGGTACTAACTGCTGGAGGAGGGATAGGTATGCTGGGGAAATTTTCTTGCGTGGGGACTATGGCCGGCGGGGTGGGTATCAGGTGTTCTGTTTGTTTAGGATCGGGACAGTTCTTGGCGAAGTGCACTCATGAGTGAGGGTGTTCGTTCGGTTCGCCAGTATGAAATGTCGGGAGCCTTGTATGTCCTGTATGCTCTGTATGGTTTGTCACATATTGTGGCGGCGTGTATGTTGGTATGCTGGATGAGAGCCTTGAATGCTCCATACTGCCTGCTGCATTCTTTGGTGTGCAGCGCATGTGTGTTTCACATTTTTTTTGTTGATTTCACTTGTATATCGGACGTCAATAAGTTACTCTATTCTACTCTACTCTAAGTCTCAAGTACCTGTAAGTTATGTACATATCAGTTAGCATAATATCGAAAACTATAATATATGTAGTAATTAAAATGTCCTGTGATATTATTAATAATGGCAAGAGGAAAAAACCCACGTCGGTATCATTGAGTATTAAATTGAATGCATTGAAAGAATTAAAAAATGGTATATCAGTGAGTGCAAATACGAATAACCTTAAGGGACAGACAATAATCAAGTGCCAATAACAATGAAATTTCGACGACTGCCCTCATCCAACCCATGGATCAGGATTGTCTTCAAGATTTGAAGCTGAAGTATCGTCAAAGCTTGATGACCCACATCCTTGATTGGGTAAATCGAGGAGAAACACTAACTAGGAGTTTGCACAGTATTACGATCAGGGAAGTCATCTTCTGGGTTGCTAATGCGTGGGAACGCGTAACAATATTGACGATCCCAAAGTCATGGAATCTCGCAAGTCTGATATTAGTGGACATTAATTTTTTCTGTAAATTTTGAGTTAACATTAATCTTAGTAATACTTTCCAGCTATTGTCAAGTGAAGATTACTGAAGAGCCATCCACAACCAGAATATGGAAATTGAAAATGCAATCGAGCAACAATTACAAATGTTCTGTGAGGCATTTCGACAAGACGACCAATATAAAGATGCTCAACTCGTGATGTCAACGAGTGGTCCAATTCATCGGTATCTCTTTTGCCTGAAGACTGTCTTAATGACGAAGAAATTGTCGAACTTGTCAAAGGCGACGAAAATGTAGAGAGAAAAAATTTACAAGAGGATGAGAATTCAATTGATGAAGATCTACAGGCTTCTACTAGTGCAAGTGGAGGACAAAAGATAAAGAATATTTCAAATTCTGAAGTTCGGAATGCTGTTGACACGCTTATAGCATACTGTGAAGAAAATGAATGTCTTTCAAATCTGAATTTCATGACGTTGTACGGTCTTAAAGAAAGAGTAAAAAATAGCGAACTAGAATTTAATCAAGAAAGTGTTT
>JABSMT010001273.1:0-10560 GCA_018902335.1 Eumacrocentrus americanus | reverse complement strand
TCTATCTCGTGTAGTTTGCGAGATATCTCGAAAAATCTGAATGAACAATTTTTTTGGGAATAAAAAAATTGTTGAAGACGAAATTGATAATAACTCGACGACTATGCGAGCTACGACAAAAATGTATAGGACCTTTTTTGTAGAGAATTTGAGTTGCAAACAAAAAGGTCTCATAATTTTATTGTACCTCTCACAGTTTTCGAGATATTTAGGAAAATAGAAAAGTCAAAAATTTTCGATAACTTGTCTCATCTCCTTTCGCTGCTTAACGACAGAATTTTCAATTTTTTTTAATGACGTCTAATTATCGTTTTAATTACAATTCCTTTTTCATTATAATTGTAGATCACGAAGAAATCATTTGTGTTAACATTTCTGTGGACACTTCTAGACCAATTTATTCAAGTACTATTTTAAACATCTGTGTGAATTGGTAAAATTAGAACAATGTTGGAGTACGAAAATCAGATGTTCTTGGAGGTTCTCCAGGAAGACGGACTTGCGATCACAGCTAAGTAAGATTGCATGCATTTTGATTATTTTTTTAACGACATCTGCAGCTTATTCATAAATAAATTTTTTACACAGAGGATTAGGTATGGAAACAGTGTTCACAAATATCCTCAAGGTTTACTCAGATCCTGGAAACTTAGTAATAGTTCTTGGGACTACAGATGACGATGAACAATATTTTATTGATAAATTGAAAGAAATGGATGTGAAACCATTGCCCAAAGTTGTTACTGCTCAGAATACATCTAATGAAAGGTATCTTTAGACTAAAATGAGAAAGAAAAATTCCTTATTTGTGTTTATTTCAATTTTATAATGTTTTTTTTTGTTCAAGAGAAATAATGTATCTCGAGGGAGGAGTATTATTTATATCGGGAAGAATATTAGTAGTTGATTTGTTGAAAAATCGTGTCCCACTAAATTTAGTAACTGGTATGCTAGTCTACAGAGCACATGGAATATTAAATTCCTATCAAGAGGCTTTCGCCCTCCGATTGTACAGACAAAATAATAAGGTATTATCAAAGGCTACTGTGAAATTTACACTATTAAATATTAATATTTAATCAATTTATTCTAGATCGGATTTATTAAAGCATTCAGCAACTCAGCTTTAGCCTTCACTGTCGGTTTCGCTCAAGTCGAACGCGTTATGAAGGCACTGTTTGTAAAAAAATTATATCTTTGGCCACGATTCCACTCAGTAGTGAACAGTAGCTTGTCGAAGCACAAGGTAAATGATGATTTTGTGTCATAAAGTAATATTGTTTAGAATGTAAAGAATTGAGTTAAAAAAATTGCTTATTTTTCTACAGCCAGAAGTCATAGAATTACATGCAAGATTGACACAAAAAATGGTGAAAATCCAAACGTCTCTTCTTGATATAATGAACTTCATCGTCAAGGAATTAAAAAGACTCAACAAATATGTAAGTCTCTTCAATAATTTATAGACTCTATGAAGTAAGCATCGTTGTAAGGAATTTCTTTTTATGATTGCAGCTGGATTTGGACGATTTAACAGTGGAAAACGCGATAGCAAAGAAATTCCACAAGCAGTTGCAGCATCAATTGGACCCCATTTGGCATCAATTGGGATCGAGTACGAAACAACTCGTTGCTGATCTAAAACTTCTTGGATATTTTCTCACGTTAGTCTCTTCAAAATAGGATATTAAAAATTAATAATTAATCGATCGTCAGGAGTAATGGTAAATTGCTTTACAGACGATTAACTCAGGAAAATTCTGTTGCATTTTACGCAACGATAAATCATTTGAGAACAGCTGAATTTGCAATGAAAGGTAGTGGATGGTTGATATTGGATGCCGTAGATGATTTATTTACACACGCTAAAAGTCGCGTATACAATAATAAGAATGGTGATTTTTTTACCAATATTTTAATGTAAATTTTTACGGAAAAATATTTATAATTGACGATTTATGTTTTAGAATTAAAACCTGAAGCGTGTCCAAAATGGATTGCTCTGAGTGAAGTTCTCGGCGAGATTCGTATTCAAATAAACAAAGATGAGAATCCGTCTGAAAGTGCGAAGAAAGTATTGGTTCTCGTCTACGATGGAAGGATGGCTGCTCAATTAAAAAATTACTTGACTATGGGAGCCGGTGAATACTTACTCTACGAAGCCATGAAATCTCTCAAGAAGAATGAGATATTAAAGCCAAGGTACACACGCATATCTTCATAGGTCTATTTTGTTTTTAATTTTCTAACAGAAGAACATTTTTTATCGTACAATATTTTATTGCAGTAGTAACAAAATACCGGATAAAAAAGTATCTGATAATAAGCCTAATTCAGAGAATCAGAAAGAGGAGGAAATCTTGGATCATGACAGCTATGTGCTCACGTTTTCACAGAAGCCACCAGAAGCGTCACAATCAAAAGCCTCTGAAGAAAATCAAGAAGAAAATTGTACAAATTATTTTGAAGAGTGTTCAGTGGTAAATATTTGTTTTATCTGTTATTTACTGTGTTATTATGAGAAACGATTAGGTGTTCTTGAAACGTGATTTAAAGTTGGCAGATATGGACATTTCGAGTTTGTCAGCAACAACTGATCCAATAGTTCTGATACAGTCCATCAAGAGAGGTGGAGATCCAATGGCCTTGCAGAGGACTCTTTACGAGACATTGCCTGGCTACGTGATAATGTATGGTACTGATATTTCTTCAATACGGCAATTGGAGGTGAATAGAATACTCTTCAATTCCTCCACAAATAAAAAATAATTACATCACAATTTTTTAACTTATAAAAATTATTCTACAGGTCTATCAGAACAATAATCCATCTATATCTCTCAAAGTTTTCTTCCTAGTCTACGGTGGATCTGTAGAAGAACAAGGATATTTGACTTCTCTTCGCCGAGAGAAGGAAGCCTTCGATAAATTGATAAATACTAAAACTGTATTTATTTATTTATTTTTTTCATTTTAGAACTATTAAATTATCAACGTAAATTGCATATACTCTCGTTGGCTTTTAGACCATGGTTGTGCCTACCGATCAAGATGGAAAGTCAGGAGATAGTTTAACGGTTCAGAAAGCAACTGAAGAGCCAGATTCTCGTAAAGGTGGACTTGAAGCAAGCAATGTAACTCACAAAGTGATTGTAGATATTAGAGAATTTCGCAGTGAATTACCAGCTTTATTGCACAAACGTGGTATTGAAATAGAACCAATTACATTGGTGGTAAGTAACCGAAAGTAATATTACTTATGGCAATTCTATGCCAGATTATAAATTCATGTCAATGATTTATTAAAGGTTGGTGACTATATACTCACACCAGAAATTTGTATAGAACGGAAAAGTATATCTGATCTCATCATGTCACTAAATTCAGGAAGATTGTACAATCAAGCAGTCTCCATGAGTCGATACTATGCAAAACCTATGCTTCTTATCGAATTTGATCAAAACAAATCGTTCTGCTTGCAAGTAAGTATACTTCAAATACGAAATATTTATTTATTCCAATTTTTTTTATGTTCACTGGACCGCGTTATTCATGGCAAAAAATACTTCTAGGGTAACTATTATGTCAGCAGAGACATGAAGAGTTCGGATGTAACAGCGAAATTGCAGTTGCTCACGATGCACTTTCCAAAGTTAAAACTCGTGTGGTCACCGAGTCCACAAGCAACTGCACAACTGTTTGAAGAGTTGAAACAAGGCAGAGCAGAACCTGATGCTCAAGCCGCTGCACAAATTGGATTAGATGAAGATGTCGATGATAAAAAAACCATGGGTGAAAGATATAACACGAAAATTCAAGATTTCGTGGCAAAATTGCCTGGTGTCGACTCAAAAAATCTTCGAACTATCCTGAATAAAGGTGTTTCTCTTGATAATTTAGTTCGTCTTACAAAGGTATGATCTTTATTTTCTTTTTATTTTCACGTTACTTACATACAAATAAAAATTTTAATTTTGGCATTCCTTTTGTGGCGCAGGAGGAGTTGGAAGAAATGATAGGCAATAAAACTAATGCACAAATGCTCTATCGTGCACTACATGAAAAATATAAGCCAGAAGGAGCGACTACAACTACAACTATGAGCAAAGCAGCATCAAAAGTACGAACAAAAGGTTTGTTTTCCTCAAAAAAGTGAGAATTGTTCGTTATAAATATTATGATGATAATGCTCTGGATTATATTTCGTATCAATTAAATTTTCATATCACTGAGAGTTAGCAGAACTTTTGCTTAATTAATGAAAGAAGTGATTCACGTTGTCTCCTGCCTCTCCTTTAAGAAAATACTCATGCTCCTTTAGAATTACGACAATTAATTGTTGAGTGAAATATTATAATCACGATTGTATACCAAAATTCTTTTCGTGACTTTTTTCTGGAAGAAATTAAAAAAATATAAGTAACTCTATCTATTTCATCACAATTTCTGAAAGATTTCTTACACTTCGTTTCATAATTTTTCAATACCCTCATCATCGCTACTCGAATCCAAGTGGTACAAAAATGAATCCGTCTCGTTGATAGGGAAATAAAATCTAGTGAAATGAAATAAAAATATTTTTAGTAAATCCAACTAAACGAATACGAATAAAGTTTAATCCAGATACATACTCAGGCTGATTCCAAACTCGAGCTGCTGGCAATTTATTGTGATTATTAGTTTGCATGTGGTCGAGAAGATTTTCTGAATATTCGTCACAAAAAATACATTTTTTCTCAGAAGCCTGTCGCCTCAAATAATTAACGACCTTCACCTAAATCCAAACAACAATTACTTATTAATATTATCTTTCATAAACATGATAGAAATTTATAAAATATATATATAATTGTACGCACTTTTTCATAGAAATTCAAGTCCTTGGTTGATCGTTCAAAATCGAAATTATGTTCTGTTATCATGTGCTCCAAAATTGGGGAAAATTCCGTACTCTTTTTAGGGCACAGTAGACAAACAACACCAATACTCTCGTCGTTCCAGTCTGCCCACGAACTTTCTTCGTCCTCATTGTCGCTGAATCCAATGGGCTCTTCCGCATCATCAAATTGGTTTTGCTTGAATAATACATTTTGATTACTTTCCCTCAATCTCATGGTACACCAGGTTTTTCAGTACAATAATTACCTGCTTTTGCCTCCAAGTGTTGCCGGGTTCCAAATAATTCGAGATGTAAAATTGATCGTATGTTTTATTACTTGGATTTATTCGTTTATGTAGCTTCTTTCGCATATGCTCCTTCAAAACGTTTCGATCTTTAAAGAGTTTCTCACAGTAGATACATCTCAAACTACAGGGAAAAAATGATTATTCAAATAAATTATATTCAAAGATTAATGAAATTCTTACTTCTCAATGTTACTTTGAATTTTGTCCAAGAGCTTGTCGACATACACTAAATTCTCGTGTTTACCCAATTGCACATTATGCTTGTCTGAAAGATGTTTCAAATACTCGATCCTGAGTCCAGAAAATTCGGATCTACAGAAGATACAGCCACGTTTGAAGCTAGTGTCGGCCCTTTCTTGAGTTTGCTGAGCAAGAGCCCATTCCTGTTGAACATCAGAAGAATCTAAATTAGCTAGAAAATGAGCTGACAATAGAGTTTATTCAAAGATTTATGTGAAACATACCAACTTAGTTCTATGTAACTCATCTCGAAGGGTTCTGTCTTCTGTTATGCAATCAGATAATAAATAGTACACTTCATTTTTACTTGGTTTACCATCTGGAGTACAATCCATCAACATGGTAGTACAGAATGTTGTCAATAATTCTTCTTTGAACTTTACTCCCCAGTAGTGAACGTAACTGAATAATTAGATATAATTGATTATTGTTTAGTAATTATTATAAAATTCTTTAGAAGCATTATTTAAGACAAAAAAAAATGCCTTCGTAAGCTGGCAATTTTCCAAACATCTCCAATAATCAATCGGTGTTTCTCAAACAAATGTGATAAAAATTCTTTTTCATTTGTTGGTAGAATAAAGGTTAAATCACACAATAAACATTGTGATTCAGCAGGATTGTCATCTAGGCCAATAAATTGAGTTTTATAGTGACTGACAAACTCATTGCTGCCTGATTTTGATACAGTTGAATGATTATCTGTAAAAAAAGTATATAATATTTATGTTTTATAGGTTATGATGAGCTTTATGCAACATTTCAGCTATGATATTTTTAGGAAATAAATTTACCTATTGTAGTCATTTTTTCTCAAAATAATCAAAGAATTAAGTATTAAAAATGAATCTTCATTCCTTCAGGAGCTGAATTCCATGCCGAAATTAATTATTTTGTCTTCAGCTCCATTTATTTTCACATTTTTCCAGGTTATGTGCTTCTGTCGAATGGCGGGCTCTCTCGTCGATATTTGAATTGATATTTGTAGACAAATTTCTGTGAAAAATATAAATAAAGAAAATAAACAGAAATACAATGATTATTTTAGTTCTGGTTTATTATTTCAGTCATACAACAATTTCTATTTTCTAAAATTGTCCCAATTACATGTGGAAGACGAGAACAGGATTTATTAATTCTTAATTACATATCAAATGGATACACACAATACAAATTTTTCTATTTATTAATCCTTAGTAACCAGGAAGTATTCAATTGGCTAATACAAACTTTTACAAGTACAGAAATCGATAGCTTTTTTATAATAATAAAAAATTGGTATATTCACACATTTATACATGAGTTATTTATAGCACACACATACACACATTTGAATTCAATCAAATTTAGTATTCCTAATTTTGTTCTTATACAATCCATAAAACAACAACAAATGACAAATGTGCAATGCTGCACTGCTCCAAACTGTACTAGGATAGACATTCCAACATAATTCAATAATGCCTAAAATAACAATTCTAGTTACTGGCAAATAATGTGTACACCACGCAATATACGGCAAGATATGATAATACCACAAATAAAACTGATAATGCAACGACCTACTGAACATTATTCCGAGAAAATTAGCTTGGAATAGTGGCGCAATAAATAATTGACTTATAGTCGACATATCAACATCTGTATCATTTTTCTTCATTTGCGGCTTCAATTTCTTCCCGACAAATCTCAATTGCGCAAAGCATCTCATGTAAGTCATCCAACTAGGAATAAAATAGATAATCGATGCAAGATGTAAAAATAAAAGTGCTAAATGAAATGTAGGATTGAGAAAAGTATCTTCAGGCACAATTCGCCAATTAACAGTCCATTTATACTCGAAAATACGCCCGAAATTGAAAGCCGCGCCAATATAAGAGTATGGATTAGTCAAGAGAAAAGGCAGCCCCAATATCACCTGAACAAATCCACAAATTCCTAAATGAACTATTGTTTTAATCGGTCCTAAGTTGCACAAATACGCAATAAGTAATGCTGGCGCAAATAGAAGAATATTCATCTTCACAGACACAGCTAAACTGTAGATTACACTTCCCAAATACCATCTATCATCTAAAAATGCATTTAAACTGGCAAACAACAATATCATTGCAATCGAGTCATTAAATAGTCTTAAAACAAATATCGAATGTACACGATAAGATGTACAGAATATTAAAATTAAAACATAAGGCGGAACTTTCTTCGTTTTCGCATAGATCCTAAACACTTCAATAAGCAGTGTTATATACAATAAAGCAAAAACATATTGTCCTGATCTAATGTCCTCTCCATGTGATGTAATGTAATAGAGTAGTGTGTAAATATAAACGAATCCAGCAGGATAAACCAGAGGTCCTGTGTCACCTTTCAGCTTGGAGTAATCCATCGTTCCATTGATAAATCCCTCGACTTCTTGCATGTATGCTTTCCAATCAATTTCCGTATAACGAACATTGTGAATCACAAGAATATTCAGTACTATCTCCACAATCACAAATATTCCAGCAATAAATGCCAATTTTTTCGGGTCCATTAAAGACGATTTAATCGTGGATAAACGTTGTAAACTCAGATTCTCTTTAATCCCACTTGTAAAAGAGACTTTTAAATTGTTTCCAGATGCCTGATGAACAACCCGCTTCTCTCTACGAGCCGGCATGATGATCTCTTCTCTGTTTGTTCTTATTATTCTCTCAATTCTATTCTCCTTTCGGATCTAGGCGCAGAGCTGCCGCTGCTGCTGACGAGTACATATTTAGATGGGCACATGGCTTAATCAGGAAAAAATTAAATTCCACAGGCTAGACGAAATTACGTAGAAATCTGCGTGGCATATATGACCCACGTGTGTGGATTTGTGGAGACCTCTGATGTGAAATATGTATTTCAATGAAATAATTCTCTCAATCGGTTTTCTAGATATTCTATAACAAAAATCATCATGTACATTTATTCATTTAATTTCAGTTATGGTATATTTAGGAATAAAATTTACCCATGGTAGCCATTTTTTCGCAAAATAATTGCAGAATTACATATTAAAAATGAAACTTCAATCCTTCAGAAGCTAGATTCGATGCAGAAATTAATTATTTTGTCTTCAGCTCCACCATTTTTCTAGGTTATGTGCTTCTGTCGATTGGCGCGGGCTCTCGTCGATATTTGAATTGTTATTTCTAGATAAATTTCTTTGAAGATGATAAATAGAAAAAATAAACAGAAATACAATGATTATTCTAGTTCTGGTTTATTATTTCAGTCATACAACAATTTTTATTTTCTAAAATTCTGTAGTGCAGCGGTAAAAGGAGATAAAGTCGTAATTCATTAAAATCTTTTACAAAATTGATTATATCTCGAAAACTATGGGAGATATGACAAAAATGCAAAGCACTTTTTTATAGAGAACTTAATTCCCTATAAAAAAGGTCCTATAACATTTTTTCATATCTCTCAAAGTTTTCGAGATATTCGTAAAAATGAAGTCCAAAATTTTTCATAATCTTTGAGCTATCTTCTTTTACCGCTTCACTACTGAATTATTGTTTGAGTATTTAATTTGACCCTTTTTTATACGTTTCTACACTAATTATCATTTGTCTACATAAAATATAATAATCATTCGCAGCGTGAATTTGAAATGCGCGCGAATATGACCAAGAAGACCGTTGTGACGATGATGGCGCCACTGGTCCCCGCCAACGAGCAATGTTGTACATTACGATGGTGTCGCGACGCCTCCGTATTTGTCAATAACTCGGCGTACAAATATACGTGCAATTGGCCGAAATTAATCAGCAAAGTCGTGCGCGTAAGGATTGAAAATAAATAACAATTAATATTAGATTTAAACGGGAATTATTGGTAACGGATTTTCATCGTTAAAACTAGTGAAACAATACATACAACGACCACTTAAGGACTTGTCTCGGCTCATCCTGACTAAAGGGCCTTCAACAGTCGTGTTTTCATTCCCATCAACACAGAATATTTACACGATAGAACGAATAAGCTCTCGGACGTGTTCATTGAACAATTAAGTAACGGTTTTTCCAGTACACTGACGACGATCACGAATTTTTCGTTTTTTTCGTCTCATTCCCATGCGCGCATAGTCCGTCAATCAGATTATTGAAGCGTAGACGAGACTGAAGCAGCCAGTGAACTGGTGGGAGAGACAAAAAGGAGCGAATAATAAATATAAAACGAATTAGAGATCCCGCTTTAGAAATTCCGCGATTCGGGAACAAACTTTGAATGCAGCGTCGCATTGTCTGCATGTGTTAAAATGTAAGTAAATAGAAGGAATGTTAGGGATATGTTGAGATGGATGGATGGATGGATGTAGATGGAGGGATGGTAAAAGAACGGACAAAGGCAATCATGGGTAATCAGTTGAAATTGTCTCGTTCTTGTGTTGGGAACCCAAGGAACAAATGGCATTAAATCTCGTGACCTAATCATGGAACAGTGGGTGGTTATATCGCAAATTCCTGTATATGCGATCGTAGAAGTTGATACCTAGCGAGAGTAGAATGATATTGGCTGATTGAGTTAGGATTAGGTGGGTAGTGGAGCGGTAAAAAGAGATAACGTGAAAAATTATGAAGAATTTTGGACACTCAGTTTTTTAGGGATATTTTGGGTAGTTTCAGAGATACGCTAATATGTTATTGGAGCTTTTTTGTAGAGGATTCTATTCTCTACAAAAGAAGTCTTTTGTATTTTTGTCGGATTTTACATAGTTCTTGAGATACGATCAATTTTGTGAAAGATTGCAATGAAAAAGTTATCTGCTTTTAACGCTCCAATGTACAGAGTTGGATAAAAAAGGAAAACGATTCTTTAGGTTGGATATTTTTTGTTGGGATTCGTCAGGGAAGTTAGTTAATTGTTTCAGGACTATTATTTCTTTTTTTCGATGTCAAATATTAGGATAACTCCATCGATTATAGCACATACATGACGAATTGACCATAATTGCAAGACACTGATTTGGCATTTTTGTCTAATCTATTGAACAATTGTTTTTTCGATTGAACGGTTGTTTTTGATACTGCATGCTCTAGTCGAATGTCTTAAAAAAGACAGGAATTAGTTAGCCAATAAAATTCATCTATATTTTTATAA